>JAPMNP010718163.1:0-13687 GCA_029874935.1 Atherina boyeri | reverse complement strand
GTACCTGCTGTTGGCGAGAGGCCAGGCTGTTGGAGAGCATCATGTGTTGCGAGTATGCCGATATTCCCCGGTCAAAGCTGTTTGCAAACTCCAACGGGGGTGGGAGGGGGTCTGCGTAGACAAACTCATCATCTGCATCGACTGAAGGGGCGGGGGGAGGAAGAACCATTAAGCCTGTTCCTGTGGCTCCAGCAGTGCTCCCTGGCTGCTGAGTGCCGGCCGACGGAGGAGAGGGAGGTGTGAGGGACAACATGTAGGAATCAGCTTGACTCTCCATCCTGAGAAAAGATGGCCTCCGAGGCTGCTGAGACAACTGCTGAGACAACTGCTGAGCGGCGCTATCAGCGGCCGCCGCATGAGCAGCAGCCTGCTCCGCCCTCCTAATGTAACCTTCTCTTTCTTTGTCCCTTTCTCTTGACAGCTCCCTTTCCCGCTCCCGGGACCTCTCCCGCTCCCTCTCCCGCTCCCTCTCCCTGTAAGATGGCTGATATGGCTGAGACTGATAGTGGTGTGTGTGGACAGTTTTGTCCTCAGAGAATCGAACTCTGAGGCCCTCACGTGCCCCTCCTCCTTCCCGCTCCCTCTCCCCTCCACCGCCTTCCTCCCCCCACACATTCCCAACTCCTCTGAGGATTCTGGGTGAGGGTGGCCGGCCGACGGTAGGCGTGGTTGCTGCCAAAGAAGAAGATGTGACCAGATAAGAGCTTGAGGACTGCGTGGCGGATGACACGGGCTGAGAGGTGACAGTAGATGACGGAAACACCACGCTCGACATCTGCCGGGCAAAGTGGTGCTCTGCTCCCCTCCTTAACCTATTGTCGTCCCGCAGAGCACGTTCTCTGGCAGCCAGGGCGAGGCCGAGCGGCGATGAGGGATCAAGCGCCTTCCCCGTTAGAGGGTGAATGAAGGTGGTGTTGGAGGAAGGCGCTGGCTGTCGGCCTGCTGCTGTGTACAAATCAGCAGGAACAGACTTGGGCTGATAGTCCAGGGCAGATGAGGAGTACTCCGGCAGTCCGAAGGCTGGGGGCATGCTTCGGGTGTGATGGATGAAGGTGTCCCCAGAGAACATGCCCTCATCGATGGACTTGGAGGGGCGTAACCGTGTCGATGAACTTTCAGCCTGCGTGCTAAGCTGTTGCTGTGACATCTGAGTCCTTGTTACCCCTCCTAGTCCGTCGCTCACTCCCCCAAGACTCACGTCCTCCTCGGCAGACATGAACAGGGAGGCACTCTTTCGGCGCGCCTCGTGAAATCTCTCCCGGTCTCTGCGAGCTGCACCGACGATCGCAGCCCCAAACTGGCTGGTAAAGTCCAGATTATCCTGGGCTCGAATAGAAGGCAAGGAAGGGGGCGGTGGTGCTGGGATAGATGGCGGGGCGGGGGGCTGAGGAGCAGGAGTGGAGGGTGGAGGACCATGTGGTGTTTTTGTTTCATCTGCCTCCCCTGATGCAGGAACATCAGCCTCCACGCTGCTACCCTGGCTGCTTCGTCCACTGCTGCTGGTTGAAGGGGCTTTGACGATAATTGTGGGGATAGGGATGGAGCTTTTCTCCACAGCATCTTTGCCCCCCAGTGTGCCCTGGCCTATGCGCAGGTCCTCTACCTTAGATTGCTTTACCAGGGGGCCTTTACCTCTCCTGGCCCCTCCTTTAGGACCAGCTGCTGCAGCTGCACTGCGATCTGCACGCTGGGGTTGACTCTGGGTAGTCTGTTGTTGCTGGGGCATTACAGTGGCAATGCTGGATGGGGGGACAGCTGTGCTATAGCCTCTCCTAAGACCCGCTGCCTTAGCTCCTGTAGCAGCCCCCATCCCAGCTCCAACAGGCTCCCCAGTATGGGCAACCTTTCGCGAAGCAGTCCTGCTCTGAGCAGTGTGGGCAGCCGCATGGACGTAGGATGTGTGGTCAGCTGCTCCACCACTGGGACCACTGCTGGGACCACCTGCCCTCTCCCTGCCACCATGGGCGAAGTGCACCGACTGGGAGTAGGGCTGGTAGTGCGCAGAAGTGGATGTGGACTGGGACACGGAGACAGAGGGCTGCTGGGATGACTTTGCCCGCCAACCGAGTGGTGGAGCAGAGGAGAACGGAGGATCTGGCGGAGCCGTGGTGGGAGGAGGGGGGATGTCATCAGGGCCAGGCACTGACAGACTCCGGGCAAACTTCATGGTGGGAGGATGCAGAAACTGCTTCTCTTCCTCAGGTACACCTGTAGTACAGCATTCACAGACAAAAAATGACAAATACAGTCGTTAGAAAACAGAAACAAGAAAAAAAATGCACAATTTGGGGCAAGGAAAGTTATTTAAGAGAGTGTCTGTCCAAATCTGCCTGCCCAAGAACCTGCCAGCAAGTCTGTCCTCAGTTCTGATGATGGTTAGTATGTGAATCAGTTAGTGCTTTATATTTCACAAGCTAGCAGCAACTAGACAGCATCACACAGTAGCACTTGTTTTATTGCTCACAAGAGTCCATAACTATTTCCAGAGGAAAGTTTGCAAAGCCTCAACAACCAAAATAGCAGACAAAACCAAGAAGATTATGGGGAACTGAGGTAAATACAAGACAAGAAAATCTTATTGAGACTTAGTGGGAGTTAATACAGGCTACAATCAGATCCAGATAAAGCACACGTTTGGCCACAGACAAGACATTTTTGGCTACAGACAAACAGGTCAGCACAGAGTAGAGCTCTGCCGGCCCAGAGGACAGACAGATAGGCGGACGAGGGGGCAGACGGAAAAAACAGACAGCCTCACCGATGGATTTCTGCCGCAGCATACCGTGCTGTGGGGCGTGACCTGAGGTGTATTGCCCACGGTCGTAGCCGAGGCCTAACCCTGATGACAAAATCCCCATTCCAGATTGATCCCCGTAGTTTGGCTGAAATGAAATGAGAAATTTGTTGCACTTGAAGGAAAATTACCGTTTTCTTTAACATGGACCTGATTTATAAATGGTTTGTGTCTCAAGTGAATCTTAAGTAAAGCTTTTAAAACGTCCCGGATGACAACAAAGCTGCTCTGAAGGCACAGAGGGATAGTACAGAAACTAACTAAACACTGGGGAAATTAAGGCATTTTATGGCAGATAATGTCTTATTAAAGACGCTGAAATATCGTTGCCCCGACCACTTCCATTGAATGGCTATATAAGCCAGCGCGATTGATCTAAATATCTCCTGATAGACTTTAAGTAACTCCAAAATTGTCCGGGTGAGTTTATGAACATATTTCATGCTATAAATGAGGTCCAGGTTAAAGAAAACGGTACTTTTCCTTTAAGAGGCAAGATAGTATGGACACAACTCAACTGACAAAAGTATGCATATTAAAATATTTGGGTTTGAACAACTGGTTGCACTATGTTTTGCTTTCATATACTTCAATTTGACATCTGCTGCTCTTCTGCAACTATAGTTATGTCAGACAGACACAGTCTGACCATAAAAGTAGTCATTATAGGAGCACACACATCTTAGGACACACGTAAACCCGCTTCACAATACACACCTCATTGCCATAGAAACTTCTTCCCCTGTCTCTCTTCGGCCCCTGTCCCCGTGTCCCTGGCGCCTCATTGGTGCTGATTGTCTGCTGTGCTGCTGCAAGAATTTCATCTAGTTTATCTGAGAGAAAAGGGGAATAAAGAAACAGACAGGGAGAAAGAGAGAGAGAGAGAAAGAGACATGACAATGAAACAGAAAAATGGACAGCTACAAAACGAGGAGAACTGTGTGGAAAGGGACACGCTTGATGAGGCCGTAGGGAAAGAGGGGGAGAGAGTCGGACAAAAATCAGCTGATGAACATTAGCTTCCTTACTCAAAGCCATCTGATAGACTGTCCTCTTCTTCTCGGCAACTTGTGAGGATTCGAATTCTAAAAGAGAAGAAATAAGGCCAGTAAAAGAGTTAGGGGTGAGTGCCAAGTCATTTTGGACAGACATAAATACAAAGCCTTAAGCAGGAGTGCACCGGAGCATACCTGATTTTTTTTTCCAAGGGGTAGCAGCTGGAAGGAGGACAAAAGGAGACTTAAGTTTTGGCAGGAGTGAAAGTGCGATAGCGTTGTTACAGTGAATACTAATCATATTCCCCAGAGCCTGACAAACTGAGTCACCTCGTCAGGCTTTTCGATCTTCGATATAAAAGAACGCACTTTCACAGCCACGCTTCACACAGCTGAGGCATGCACACTCATGTTACAGTAACTACACTGCACACACACATAATTTACTGTTACTCTCGTCTAAGCACACACACAAACATGGAATTTAGTCTGAAGCGGATTCCCACCTCTCTCCACTGTTAAAGGGTTAATGTCCCGTCAGCAGTGTTGTGAGGACAAAGAAGACAAAGGAAAGACAGAGTTAGTGGTTAACCCAGTGAACAGACAAGTCCAAAAAGGAGTGAACAGGAGGAAATAAAGGTGACCCTTTGCATCCACTGGAGTGAGTGAGTTAGTGTGTGGGATCAGAGGAGGAAGGGCTCGTCTTCAATACGCACACTTAAGCTATTATGTTTTATGTGTGGTTTATCGAGCTTGATGAATACATTTTAATGTATCGTGGTACTTAAACCTTTCTCTTTTTTGTATATGTATAGAAAACCCTTTCAAAAATAGGCAAGAGTTTTACTGAAGCTCAGGGTTAAACAACTTGTGAGAAACTACAACGAGGGGGGGAAAAAACTGTTTTTTGACTCAATGCCCTGCAGGATCATTTCCAGGTTAATGTCCTTGTTACTTTCAGCATGACTTCTAGGTGAACTGGGACATTGCACCAGTCGCAGAGGTGAGATAGTTTAACAGGCGTCACAGCTAAGTAAATTCAAATGCATTAGAATAAGCATATGGCTGCAGCTGATGGCTTTATCACACATTGTTCTCCTCTCACCTTGATCAGAGGGATGCAAGCGAAAGGAAACCTCAGTTAAAAGCTGCATCATTGTAAATCAAGCTAAAATAATTCAGGGTATTTATTGATAAATGTGTTTTTTTCTCTCTCCATATCAAACACTACATATAGCCTAAATTTCTAGTTCTTACTAGTTTTACATTTTAATGCAGAAATGTCCTCTTTCTTACTGACTGCTATACATTCATAGAAATAAATCTTCAATAAGCTAACACAAGATATAGCAGCAGGACTGTGGCACTTTCAGGCTTATATATCACAACTCAATTAATTTTGATTCCTTGGCATAAAGATGATTAGGTAATTAGTCTTCCAAATTTCAAACCATCAACATGGTTACTGCTGTTTTCTGCTCAAATTAATGACCACTTTTTTCTCCAAAAGTCAATGCTGTCGCAAGAAAGGATGTATGTCTAAATTTATGTGGTAATTGATTAATGTGTGCAGCCTGTAGCACCTTTGTTGGTTTGGACTGCAACTGTATGTTTTGGATCATTTATACAGTCTCACTCCACGTGTGCTGCTGGTTAGATAGTGGAGCGTATAGTGAGAACATGAGGACTGTGGCAGTGGGAGGGCAGAACCTGTGTGTCAGACTGGGTGCTCATGCTTTATGTGATCAGGTGAGGTCACACCACGGAGATAAGGCAGGTAAGGGGAAGAGGGGGGGGGGGGCAGAGGGCTTATATCAACACTCAGGATAAATGTTAATGATATCCTGACTTGTGGCAGCAGGGCATGACTCACTGTAAATGTTGTTTTTTCCTTACAGGGATGGGCAAATGTTGATCATTTCTGCAAGTGAGAGTAACCAGAACAGAGACCAGCAGCTCTATGTGTCATCATCTTTCATATATCATCAAGCTGCTCGCTGGGTTTGTTCAGAACCAGACAGCAGTAGCAACAAGCACCAGAAATGTTCAGAAGGTATTAGCCAATCACCAATAAAATGCCTTCCAACTTTCTGATCTGCAAATGGGGGCGTTGACCCTCGCCATGCACTCTCCTCCCACTATTTTGCCTCAAATAGAGACGGCATGCGCATAGCCACACATAATGCTGTTACCATAGCAACAGACCTGGAATAAAGTTTTTTTTTGCTGTTTTTTCTTTTCTTTTTTTCTTAAAAATTACTCATCTCAACAATTTTATCCTTGGTGTGACTTGTTCCAAAGGAATCAAAGCTTTTTCAATCAAGTACGTATCCGGACACTTGATGATGTTTGAAGCATGGGGAAGTTCCTCTAAAGGTGGCACCCAGTCCCTTGAAGTGTTATCTTAGCATCATAGACATGTCAAGTGTCAGTATTTGTGTATCAGTGTGTTTTGAGGGGAGGGGTTGGTGGACTGGTCTGTGGGTGCTTGACATAAAGCTGTGGGTGGGCCAGGGAAGAGTAGGAGGTGCAGGGGGGTTTTAGGTAAGAGAAGCGGGCAGTGAGATAGGAATCACAAGGAGGATGGCGACGCTTTTTCTGGGTGGGGTTACCTGTAGTGGGGGTGCTGGAAGTGACAGTGTGGAACCTCTGAAAGAACAGTGAAATGCATTGAGACTGTCATCCATAGCGGCAGCCAATCTTTTCTCTCTTTCGTTTTTTTTTGTCTTGTTTCTGATGCTAAATAACTACAATATCTCTTCACTGCTTTCTTGCTGTCTAAATTTAGCTCTAGCACAAGTTCTCTTCACACTCTCAGAATCTTTAACAACCCCCAACATTGGTTTCACACAGCCTCAATCATTCCTCATCACCTCTGTCAGTTTCTAGCCAGCAAAGCACCCTCCTTCTGTGTCTGCATCTTCCTAGAAGTATGTGTCTTCATCCTTTGTAATCCTTCTTGTTTCATCCTCAAAAAATGTCATTCAAGCCTGTTTCTTACCCATCTCCTCCAGCTCTGAAGTCATTGATTTGGACCGTAGGGCGATAGCTGGAGTACTCAGCCTCTTACTCTGCTGCGGGACTGAAGTAGAGGGGGGAAAAAGGCAGTTGTCGTTGGTCAAGGTGTTCAAGAACGAGATTCAGCTACCAGCAGCAATCAAACTCTTACTTTTCTTCCTTGCGCCCTCTTCCATGTCAGGGTTGCGGGTTACCATAACAACCTTGACCATGAGGCTGTTGCCACCCTGCCGGATCATATTGACGACCTGCCGGTGACCAACCTTCACAACGTTCTGACCATTGACCTGGGACAGTGACACAGACGGGTATTACTGAGTTTAATAACACGATTTCAATCTTTTCCCAACAGCATTTGGCCTTTCAGTGAGGTAGGCAGATGGTACGGTAAACTAATATCAACTACATTTCCATTCATTTTCATTTTCTGCAGAGGGACAACAGTCTGTGCATAAATCTCCAAACCTTCCATCTCTTCAAGCTCTTCCAAAAGAGTTCCCAAGCAGACAACCCAGGTCTGTACCTGTAAGCCTCCTCCCAGTACCTCCTCTCAGCCTCAAAAGGAGTATCGACTCCACTCCGACCCTCTCAAAATGTTTAAATCCACACTCAAAACAAGGTAATACCTCTATGAGAAAATCCCCCATCCTGAGACCGGCTCTCCAGGCTACGCCTCCCTCGTCCACTGACTCCAAATACTGCAGGGCTGGGAAGGCTGGAGTAGGAGTAAACTCTTCGATGGGAGTCTGAGCTGGAGAAACCATGAAAGTATGAGATTATTTTAACGCTGCATGTGAAACAGAATATGCTGGAACTATCTGATAATAATATCTGAATCAGCAAGTCTAACTACAAGGTGATATTTTTGTGTTTAGTTTGCATTGCTTACCTTTGGCCCCTCTTAGCACAAAGCCAAATCCCTCACTGTCTTTCTTCTGCAAAAGCACCGTCTTCTCCTTGATTATATAGTCACTGGCAGAAAGGAGACAAAGGTGAACAGATAGCTAGAAAAGGACAAAAAAAAACACAAATGAAAAGAGCCCAAAGGCTGAAACTCCTCAATACAGCCGGTTCAGGTCTAAGTCCTGAGCCGTGGCCTTTTACTGTATGATACCCCCCTCTCTATCACTACTACTGAAATACAAGAGGCTAAAAAAAAATCTAAGAAAGGTTTTTTAAAAGGAGACTGCGAGGACATTTGCTTACATCACTGCACAATTGCCCTCTGCATTAATCAATAGAGATGGCAATTGGAAAATCAATGAATCACAACAACTTATACCCCCTTACAACAGTCAACCCCTTCCTGTGCCCCCTTCTGATTACATTACCAATAAAACACCAATAACAGGCCAAAACTCCTTTCAGTTGGGTTTGGGTTGAAGGGTAGGGGGTCAAATATGACTTTTATCATATATTTCTAACAAATTAATTCCCTTTGATCTAAGTATAAAATATAATCAGGGAAGGATTCATTAAAACATTTTATTTTATCATCTATCATTCATTTTATTACATTTGTTACAAGTCTGATCAAGAAAAGGACATAAAAAAGCTAATTTTGATTCATCTTTATGAGATAACACAACTTCATTGTTTTATTATTTGAAGAATAGTTTTTAGAAAGGTTTACTATGACAGTATATCCATGGAAAGCCTGATTTAATGGCATTATATACTTCAGCTAAACTATACCACTGATGATTCAGTTCAAAACTACTGCTAACCATTGACATACGCATTCAAAATAACTACCAATAGAGAACAGATACAGGGTTTTACTGTGTCTCACATTCCTGTATGCATTTGACAGTGAGCCCAGAGCCAGTTTCTACCAGAACCTTGCTAGGAGATGCTATATACAGTACGATGGTGCCGCTTGTTGCCTCAGCAACAGCTAGAACTGGACACAAGGAAACTTGGGTAGGTCCATAAGCAGAGCCAAGCTATGTAATGGTAAACTATTAGTCACTGACAGCAGAGAGCAGGCGCTGCATGCTCACAGGTGGAGCTCACAGCACATTTTCTCCCTCTGTGCTGTGACACAAACAGGTGGGAAATATGTCCCTGGTAGTAAAATGTGCATTTAAACCAGTGTTGTGCTTAAGTTATTAAGAGTTGCTTTATCCAAATCATCCAACTGTCAGAGAGAAATATTATGCTTCTCAACACATTTCTTTGTCTTAACATTTTCCCGGTAAAACAGGGATTTTTACCGGGAAAATTTGGCTTATGACCATCAGCAAAAGCTTCATCTGGTTTGGTTTTGGTTTTGTTGCAAAAGAATGCGAGCAGTTTCTCAAGGAGACATTTCCCTTCGAAACATCTCAAATTATTTTATTTAAGTAACTGTTCAAAACCCAAAGTAGTAATATTACCCATCAATTCACAAATAAGGAAATAGTGGAGTGATACAAGATGTTATTTTTTCTCCTTCACCCATGAATTATCTCGCAATCCTCAGATTAATCTTGCATCCATTAAAAGAGATCCCAGATTCTGTTTGGAAATAACTTCATGTAAACTGTATGAAAATGTAAAAAAAAGAAGTTTTGCTGCCGATACTGTATAGATTTTGAATATCAAACCTTTTTTAAATAGACTTTTAACACTGTTGCATAAGTATGCTTTTTAAATGCAGACAATCGGAACAATGCTTCTGTAAAATTAAAATATACAAATAATATTAAAATGGATTTGTCACAGTCCATCAAGTGGGTTTGAGATGGAAATCACTGAAGAAATATTTGTGAGACGTCAAGCTACAATGAAAGGCATTTCTTAGAGCTCAGACGTATTATACTGTACACGTTAGTTGGTGGGTTTAAAGCACTTTGGACCATGGGGATGAGCAATGGCAGCATCTCGATAACATATCAAATACGCTTGTCTAGTTATGAATGGAAATGCCGTAGCAAATAGCCATTCAGTCAGGCAGTGAGTCAGAGAGGTATATATATATGGTATCAGCTGTAACATACTGTAACCACATGCTGATAATCCCATCGTGCACCAAAATAGTCCCAGCCCACTCCNCTCTTTCTCTCTTCAATGGCTTTTTTTTTTCTTTTTTTTAACCTTTTCCCATCCCGATGACTTCTCCAGACTTCTCTCTTATTCCTGCCCTGTTTTTATTTCTGATCATACAGTTTTTCCCCCCCTTTCTAATCACATTTCCCCCTTGTGATCTTTTTCATTCAGTCTATTAAGTGTGTGATTCTCTCAGTAAGCTGTGAGAGCCGCTCTGTCTCTGCCAAGACTCTGTCGCTTTGTTATTCTGGTAGTCCTTTTGTCCATTTATGCTGCACAGCTCAGATCTTAAACGCTCTGACAGGGAAAGTGAACAAATTAACACTCGGTACACTCTACGTACTCAGTTACACATTTACTTTACAGTTTGTCCTAAATCATGAATTGGCAGAATGTTTAGTGTAAAAACTGGAAAATGGAGACACTCATCATGTTCTCCCTGTAGGTGTAAGCCCGCTGTGTCCCTGCAGGCAAAACATGCAACAAGTCGCTGGACTTTCATTCACTGAGCTGAACAACCATGGAATTCAGCTTGTCTGCAGCTGACAAGGTTTGAGAAACTTCTTTACCCTTAAAAACCAAAATAAAAAAGAGCACTTTATTTACTTTAAAAAGGCTATATCTAAGTTTTTGCCCAAAATAGACTTTACAATAGCCTTTTTATTTGACCATTTATGACTCAAACATCTTTAGATGGGCATACTGACACCTTATCAGCTCACCGCGGGTGCACCTATAAGCCTGTAGCCAATTTTTCCTTAATGCAGTCGGGTTGGATTTTCCCGCCCTGTTTCTGCTGATGTGATGTCAAGCGTTCATGTTTAATGTTTCAGATCACACTGCCACCATCGGTAGTAAACAATCAGCCTACACTTGAAAGCTGTGTGTATATTTCAACACAATGCATTGTACAAATACACAAAAGCGACCCAGCACAACTCAAACAGATGACTTGTGAAGTTGTGCACGCACAAGCAGATAAGAGGTGCAGTTCCGTTTTTCAGCCACAGGTATCAGTCGTGAGTTGAAATCGCGAGTTTTTCATAAACGGGCTTTTAGCCCGTTTATGAAAAACAGCTGATTACCAGAGTGGAAGTTTTGTGTTTTTAATTAAGTATTAGTTGAAGGAATACATTTAGAAATTATCTAAAAGCAACTCTTGGAAAATGATTACATCCATTATCAGGAGAGCCAATAAGCTATTGCTTATTGTCATTTCAAACAAATGGTAGTTTACAACCACCCCAGCTCCATTAATGCATCAGGATCATGTAGCAATATGCAAAATGGGGAAAAGGCTGAAAATGCAGCGTTTAAGGGTATAAAAATACTCGTAGCTGTTTGCATTGCCAACTATCAGTGTCAACAAAGTGACAGCAACCGAGCCAAGTGAGAAAGAAAGCATCAAGCGAGCAGCTTTAAAGGCGAGTTAGGAAGCTGTGTCAGACCACAGTTGTCATATGCATCCTAAACTCACTCGGGGTGTCTGTGTGCATCTGTGTTTAGCTGTTGCAATGCATCTAAACAGCCTGACTCTGACTCAGGCTCTGCAGCCTTGCAGGATGTCGTCAGCTTTAAGTGACATTAGCTGTGCCTCACTTTACCGGTTGTCTCCTCTGAAGTCCAAATTTCGAGACCGAACACATCATTAATGAATCACAAGGCCTTTCCCATTTCATACGGTCAAGAAGAGATGCAGCTGGCTTTCAGGCACAACCTTTTGAAGCCCTCTGTGTTTGCAAAATCTGCAAAGGTTGTTTCACAGGGAATCTTCTTAGAAATGTGAAGTCTGGAAATGTCATGTTCTGTGCTAGTTTTAGCTGTGCTTGGCTTCAAAGAGTCATCAGTGAGCAAGGATGCACTATATAAGAACCACGGTTGCAAATCACAGAAGTCAGAGATAAACAGCTATTCTTAGCAGCCTGATCATAAAGTTAATAATGCAACTAACCAGAGCTTACATGTTAGCAATGTTTTGTTTTGTTTTTTAAAAAAAGAAAAACTTCTCTGCATGTTTGGAAATGTTTTTCTCCTGAAGTTAACACCCGTGCAGCTTTTGTTCAGAGAGGGCAAACAGGTTCAAGTCAGATCCACCGTTGTGGTTTACCTCCTTCTGAGGATCCTGCCACCAACCAGGGCACAGAGTGGCCAGACAGCCATCATCGTGTTGGACAGCGTCGAACAGTGTGCCACATGCTGCATATGTAAAAAGCCACGGCATTAAGCTGGTTTGGCGAAGCAGACTTCTAACAAGAAGCTGGAACTTGTCATGCACGCAGCATCGCTGAATCTCCCTTTACCATGCGCTGTTTCCTTTCTGTGTCGGCAGCCTCTTTCTCTCTCTATCACTCTCACACACGCTGGTAAACACACTGAAACATGCTACACGTCAGACCGGACACACACATCACCCTGCCCACAGAGCTGGACACATGTGCTTACCATGTTCATGATGGACATCAGCAAACACACCATCAATCCACAGAAAACACATACACACTTTTGCATATATATATATGCAGACAAATAAACACGCAATGAGCGTGCAGATCAGTAAAACCGGCAGGAATCATTTCTGCCAGTGCAGCACTGCTAGAGGACATTTGTTCAGAGAGCGACTCAAAGCGGGGGGAAAGAAAGCGACACACTCACACATGTTCATACGAGCGAAACACGGAACGACTGCACTGCTCATACGCCGGGCTGTGCAGCAGCAGCTCCCGACTGTCCTCACACACATGCAGCACACACACACACACTGAATCAAACACATCTGTCTGCGAGCATGCTTTGCAACATCTGTCAATCTATCTGCCATCCACCGTGTCCACATGCATGCATCCCTCCATATACCCCCCATTTCTCCTCCGTCAACTGGGGGAAGAGAGGGTGACAGAGGGGGGAAGAGGAGGGTGGTGTGGGGTAGAAAAAGCCACGGCAGGTACCTGTAAATGAACCAGACGCTCCTATTCACAGGGCCCAGCGACGGCCAGGAAGAAGAGAGGGAGAGGGAGAGGGAGAGATCCTCCTCGCCGCATGCCCCCATCGCCATTTCCTCCCCTCCCTCTCCTCCTCCTCCTTCTCCTGCTCCTTCTCCTTCTCGTCTTCCAGCGAGATAGTAGCGAGCGTGAGCCGTGAGAGAGGAGGAGGAGAGGAGGAAGGCGAGGAGAGAGAGATGGAAGAAGGGAAAGGGAGAGGGCCGAGCTCTCCCAGCCCCTTCATACTTAAGACAGAGAGGAGGAGGAATGGGAGAGTGAGGGATTGAGATGGTTAGCTGTGACTGCGACACAGAGAAAAAGAGAGAGAGAGAGAAAAGAGGAGGAGGAAGAGAGGAAGAGCATGGGGGGAAAAGGTGGCTTAAAGAAGGAGGATGAGAGTGAGAGGTGATTGAGTTTGTTCACAGGGGGCTTTATGCACAAACGCACACATGCAGCAATGCAATCAATGCACACGCACTCTATCTTCATCTTTCTTTACCCTCGTTCTCTCCATCATGCATTTAATGTCACTTCACTTCCCACAGCTTGTATGTACACCGATCAGCCACAACATTAAAACCACTGACAGGTAAAGTCAGTAACACTGCTCATCTTTTTATAATGCAGGGAAAAGCTGCTTCCTGGCATTCACAGGGATGATACTTTGACACTCGCCACCTACCTCTTTTTGCAGAGCAATCCCCCCCCCCCCCACAGTAGCAGACTTCCTCACAAAACTCCTTGAGAAAAGCTCAAAGAGCAAAGCAAAATCTGAGACGTTGATCCAGCTTTCAAACTCCCCAGACACATGTGTGATGGGATCTGATGGCATCTGTGGGCCGAAAGGCTCTATTACAAACATCCCAGTAGTA
>JAPMNP010718160.1:0-15660 GCA_029874935.1 Atherina boyeri | reverse complement strand
TCCTCTATCTTGTACTTCTACTTTCCTCTCCAATCGTCTTTTGTCTGGGCATGCTAGCGACCCTTCAGTTATATTCCTCTATGCATTTTATCTCAAGTTTTTATCTGGTTTTGTTATCATTTACTCCTTAATTTACCTCGATCTATTTATGCATGCTGTCTGTGAAACTGATAGCTGCATCTATCAATGGAACCGTGTCAGATCTTAATAAGGCTTTGTCCAGTGGATCTACCCTAAACCACAAAAATCTGATTAAAGTTTCTCATCTTTGAGATAACTAGGAAATAAAGATAGGCGTCAAGTGTAAATGTATCTTAGAATGTGGTTAGAAACCTGACAGAGATGGTCAACATAGTTCAGTAACCCTACACTTCCTGTGCCGTGGGAGAAGCCTGCAATGGCCTACTTCCTGTTCGGCATGAGTGCCTGAGAGGACAGGAAGTTCCAGGTTGCCATGTTGGGCCAATGTGATAACAACATCACATGGCCTTTACTTCACACCTTCCTACTTCAGGACTAGGTTACACTGTTGTTTTTTACACCTCAGCAGTTCAGTGCCAAAGATGAGAAACTCATAATAGATTTTTGTGTCTTTAATTGTGCTGTGATGGGTCAAATATTGGTCAATGGAACCTTGTTGCTATGAATCGTTGCTTAATTGTTAATCTTTATTGTTGTTGAACCAATTCTGTTAGTTTAGTTCCTTCTTATTATTTGTATATTTTATGTTTTCAAAAGTCTAGTTTTATTTTAATGTTTTTTTCAGTTCCCATTTACCTCGTTGAACCTTTTGTGTTTAATGTTTCCTTGAAAAGGGTCCATTTTCATCGGTCTCTCTTGTTACCTCTCTTTTTCTCTTCTTTTTGACTCCCCTGCCCTCTTTTGTCATCCTATCCCCTTCCTCATGCCTTCTCCCAGTCCGGCGGGTGCCTCCTCGCTTCTCCATTCCACCTACGAGTCAGGAAATAATGCCAGGTGGCAGTGTTAACATAACATGCGTGGCAGTGGGGTCGCCCATGCCTTATGTCAAGTGGATGCTGAACTCTGAGGATTTGACACCAGAGGATGAGATGCCAGTGGGGAGAAATGTTCTTGAGCTGAGCAGCGTCCATGAGTCGGCCAACTATACCTGTGTGGCCATGAGCAGCCTTGGCATCATCGAATCTGTGGCACAGATCACTGTCAAATGTAAGAGATAGATGTGCTTGTGGCATTTAGTAATTATGGGAAAGATTAACTTAATTTTGATATGCACAGAAGTCTGTTATATTAAAAGGTCTTTGGGTGATTGGGAACAAATCTCCTGGCTTTTTTGTTTAAGCAATTAAGTTTCTCGGTCTCTGCTACAATAAATGACTCTCCCCTTCTTGTTTTGTTACTACACCAGCTCTTCCCAAACCTCCAGGTACTCCAGTGGTCACTGAAACCACTGCCACCAGTGTAACCATTACCTGGGATTCAGGAAACCCTGATCCAGTGACATACTACATCATTCAGTATAGGGCCAAGTCCCCAGAAAGCAAATATGAAACAGTGGATGACATCACTACTACACGTTACAGCATTGGTGGCCTCTACCCTAACACAGAGTATGAAATCCGTGTGTCTGCCGTCAATACAATTGGGCAAGGTCCTCCCAGTGAGCCAGTTGAAACTAGAACCGGAGAACAAGCCCCCGCCAGTCCACCAAGAAATGTTAAGGCCCAGATTCTTCCTCAAAACACAATGATGGTGCAGTGGGAAGAGCCAGAGGAGCCCAACGGGCAGATCAAGGGCTACCGAGTTTATTACACCATGGATGATGCACAGCCCATGAGTCTCTGGCAGATCCATAACGTCCAGGACAGCATCATCACCACTATCCAGAGCCTAGTCCCTCAGGAGACCTACACGATCAGAGTCCTTGCCTTCACCTCTGTAGGAGATGGACCTTTCTCAGAGCCCATTCATGTCAAAGTAGTGCAAGGAGGTAAGGACGTGAAGCCTGATTTCAATTAACATAGCTATTGGTGTCAGTGCCTCCTTCAAAATACACCACTGTAATGTATTGAGTAACTGTAGGGTGTGTTATGTTGTAATTTTGGGCATTCTACATTTCTCTAAAATTGTTTTGCAATCAATGAAGAAGAATTTTTTTTTGTGGATCAGCATTACATTTTCTAACACTTCAAGCTCACCGAAATTGCTAAGAGAATCTTTCCTGCTGTGTGTAAATCACTTACACATCTTTAAAGTTGGTTTGATTATGAATGTCTAATAAACAGCCAAAAAGAAAGAAATAACATATGGTAAGTTACTAAGATTACCTTCAAATTTGAATGAGATCATTCCATTCATGCTGTGGAAAAGATTAGTTTTTAACTTCCAGAGGCCCAAAATCAGGATAGGATTTTATTTTTCTGAAATTATTTCTTAATTTAATATTTCAAATCCCCTGTCAAATGCACAATCTTTGTGTCACTGATTATATGTAACAGAAGAAGTTATAAAGTGACCGCTAATCTGTCACAATATTTTACTCCCTTTCGTGTGAAATTCCTTGTAACATGACCTCTGCTGTGTTCCCCAGTTCCAGGACAGCCATCCAAATTCCAGGTTGGCGCTGTGTCTGACACCAGCGTTGAGCTGACCTGGGAACCTGCCTATGAGAAAGAGGGAATTATAAATTATGAACTTCGCTACCTCGAAGGCAATTTTGGCACTCAGGTAAAAACAGTTTGAACTCTTCAAACATTACATGGCAACACATTTCTGAAAGTTTTCAATAACTTATTTCTGAATTAATAGATGAAGAAAACATTCGGACCCACAAGATCATATGTTGTGGAAGGTCTCCGCCCGAATACAGAGTACCGCTTCTCCCTGGCAGCCATTTCTAACAAAGGCATCGGAGCCTTCACAAATGAAATTTCACAGAAGACCTTGCAAGCCAGTATGTAGAATTTTATTCAATCTTCTCTCCTATTTTCTTTGCAGCTGTGCTAACAAAGCTTTTACCCAGTAAATTGTTGTCTTTTAATGATTTTATATCTTTGTGAGTCTATACTAAAGTGCTTTCTGTTTAAATTATTTTTTTTTCCTTTTAACTAAAGTGTGCAAACTTTACTCTGATGTTAAATGCCTCATTGCTTCTGAGTTATGATTTTTTTTCTGAGAAATGGTTGCAGTTCAAAGCTTTGAGGCTGCATAACAAAGTGATTTACATGTTTCTGAAATCTCACCTAAACATGTCGTTTAATATATTTGTATATAACTTGTTTTGTACTGTACAAATGTTATTTTCAACCATCTTTGAAGTGGCATTTATACCGAGGACAGCTGCAGGTGAAACTGTAGTACAAAAGCATCTGGCTGTTTTGTCATCAGTCATCAGATGGTATTTTTTTTCCTCTAACTTTCTGTGGTGCAACAATACGAGTGTCATCAACTCTGTCAAACAAATTTAAAGTCTACATGGACTGACTTTGGCAGTTTCTTCATTTCCTTTTCACTTTTATTCATATATACTTTTCCCTTTTTTTATCAGTAAGTGCACTTCCCACCTGACAGTCAAAAAAAAAGTAAATTCTCCTCAAAGACCACCGAGGCTCTCATTTGATCTATTACAAAAGAAAAGAACAACAATCAATCACCAAAAGTACTGACATGCCTACTCTCATTACACTCAATTCTTTAGTTTACAGATAGCAAAAATAAAACTGAACAATTTAATCATGCCAGTAAATATTAGCAGAGAAACTGAATCTACAGAGAAGAGTAATGCAACCTTTTCTCAACCCAGGGTGTCATAAACCGCTGTTAGGGTGGTGCACTATTTCCATGACCAGTGATTCAGCAAAATAAAAGATGTCATTCAGCAGTATTTACCAATGAACAAAGGAAACATGATTATAAGGCAGTTGTGGGCAGAATAGATTTGGGACCAGTTTAGGATCTGCTTCTTACTTTTAGTTTCATCACACAATGTTGCTTACAAAGTCAAATATCCAGTTGTAGAAATAAATACTTTTTGGATGATAGGGTATTCAGTTTATCTCTTCTGTGTTTGCACTGCACATAAAGCTTAAGAATTATAATATTTATTGACATATAATGCATTAAAGATAAATAAAATTGAAATTGTAGCTGTATTTAAAGGTGATCTATAAAACTTTATCATGAAAACAATAATACACCCACAGAACGTCTAAAGGGGTGTAGAATAAAAGTGTTTTATTTTGTCCAAAAATTATGTTTTTATATTTTTTATGGGTCCTAAAAACGTAACTATCTTCCTTTGGTTGCCTCGCCCCCCAACAGCATCAAGCCGTTGATGTCATAAGAAGTGGAGTGCACGTGATGCCAGATCGTTTGCTAATCTGCATTTACTACAGTCCGCTTTTTGCGATCTAAACATGTTTTATACGGTGATTGTTGCAGTGTGTAATGGCGTCATATGGCACGCAAGAAATAATCCGATAGATTACCACGTAAAACTCATCGCTTGACATGGCAGACTACATAATCACGGCTTCGCCACTGCGGACATTTGGCGAACCTGGCAAGCTGACGGTAGGAGCAAGAGTGGTTGAGATTGAAAACGGCAAGTATTGACTGGGAGGAGCGAAAGTTCTATAGATCACTTTTAAGAGATTACAGGTGGATTTGAGCTAGTCATAGTGGATTTTGATGATACATTGATACATGATTTCGATTAAGACAAAATGTACTTCTGGAGTGACCACTTTTGTTCTCATTGAAGTGACTGCTTTGGAAGATGCTGAGATTATTTAACCACTGAAGTTTAAGAGAGCCGTGGTGGTGGGAGCAGACTGCTGTTAACACATTTTTTTTGTTTCTACCAATGCAACTTGTTGACTGTGCCCCCACATCTGTGTGTGTGTGTGGGGTGGGGGTTGGATCAACCACTTCACAATTATTTTTGTTATTGCTAGGCAGCAGAGCTACACAGAGAGTGCAGAGTCACTGAGGAGAGTGCTACTTGCATGCAACACTCACCCCTACCAACTTGGGGCGCTGTTGAGAGGCCATAGTTGCACTCTTGATCTTTGATCACTTTACGCATGAAAACACATGATGTTTATCTGTCCCCATTTCTGTCTTGGCGTGTCTCAAGTGTCTGTTCACATCCTCACCTGTCAGTGTGTGTTTGTGGTTCCTGTGCCTCTGATTTTGCATTTGTGGCTGACATGTGAACTGCAAGCAGATGGGATTGAAACACCCCAACTTTTACTCTTTCATCACTCTCTTCTAGCTCTTTTTCTCTCTTTGCCACTTGTTCTCCTGTGTATTGGAACAAAAACTCTCCTTGGAATGGCTTGACATCACCTTGCTCACTTCAAACTCCTTTTTCTTTTGTGTTGAGTATTTTGTTAAAGGCTTGAGTTAAATCTTTTTATTTGTGTTTTTCTATTGATTTTGGGAAAACCTCAAAAGAGTTTTGGTTTGACATTTCTCCAAACAGTAGTTTGCTGCTGTTTCATATTTCCGATGGGTTCTTGCATGAATCCATGCCTGCCACAGGAACAAGCAACTACAACATCTTTGTGCACACCATAGACCCCATACAAATTGGTTAACAGACATTTTTACCTTTTTATTTTATCCACTGCAGTGTTTTCACCTTAGACCTTATAGGTTTCTCAACTCGTACTTTTCAAGCAGGGAACATTCTCCACAAGCAAGTGTAAATAACACACATTGGTTTGTTGGCACTGAAGTCAGAAAAATATAAGACTAACTTGGACTAAATAAAATATTTCTACAAAAACTAACTTTTGGACGCTCTAAGGTAAGTGATTATTTGGTAAAGGGATTCAGTCTGCCACATTGATTTATTTTCCAGTGAATGTTGTTTTTTTGTTTTGTTTTTTTATTTCAATTTGTTTTTTATTTCTTTCTTTCACAAGGAGTCTCAGACTTACATTTATAATGTCTGTTTATTTTCATGTATTTATTTTATTTTGGCATGTGTTATTTAGTATTTAACTAATCATAGAGGTCAGAAATCGTATCTATATGCATCTATGCATCTAAGCCTGGGAGAAGCATTGTGACACATTTAGCTTGTATTAAATGTTGCACTGTACTGTACCATTACCAAAAAAGTTATTATGGTAACACGAAGTATGTGTATGAACACACTGATGCAAATAAATACATTGGCACCTATTTTATGGGCATTAAACTGCCACAGGTGTTGGATCAGCTTTTGCTCTGTATTGGGTAGTTTCACACAAACACATAACCGTGTCACTCTAAATTACTGTCACTAATAGCTACTGTACAATAAAGCAGTCCTAAAATATGTTACAATTATGTTATACACTCATTAAGTTGTCTGATTCACTAATTGTTTGGATACATTTCCTTCAAAGATTGTTGTGCATGAAAATTAATGAAGTTTTGAGGAACGATAAATTAGAAAAAAATTCAGGAAAGTCCATTTTTTTACAGCCAAACAAAATTAAATAGATTTTTCCCCATTCCTTCCAAAGCAAACAAGTTATAGTGTAGTGGATGAAAGCAATTTTCTGTTGCTTGTTGTACAAGTATAAGTTTATTACTAGTAGCAGATCCTGAATCATTTCAGCTTGGGCCTCAGATTGATGGCAGTGTTTGGCAGACTAAAGCGTTGTCACAAAGTGAAAAGACAGACAGTAGAAAAGGATTTTCTAGGCTGTTTTTGTTTGTTTGGTTTGGGTTTTTTTGTTTTGTGTTCTGTTTTTTTGTTTGTCTGTTTGTTTTAGATACTGCCAATGCTGAAAATGTTCAGATTTTTAAAGTCTGTGCTCAGTCCTAGTAGCATTACCCAGCAGGCTTGTCATGGGGGCCACTCTGTCAAGAACTCTTAAGACATTTTATTATTATTATTATTTATTATTATTAATATTATTATTGCATCACACCATTTTCTCGTGTTAATAAAATGTTTCTGGCAACACTGGTCCTCATTCAGAAGCAAATCCTCATGTGTTATGCTACCATTTTGTCATACCAGGTTGAGACTATTTTTGTGAGACTGTTCAGACGTGGTCTAGTGGGTCCATGAACTGAGAGCTGGGAAGATTCCCAGCATTTCCTTGAGTTGTTACCCAGATGCAATGCATGGTAACAGGACTTGAGACAGACCCTGGGAGTGGGTGTTAAGGGACTGCAGGGCCCCAGAATGGCAGATAACAATCCCATTTCATAGCGTCAGAATTAATTTCATGCTTTCCTATGAGCCATGAGACAAGGCCTTGGATTGTCAGGCTTTGTTACACATTTAGATTATACCTAGAACCTGCCAGTGGCCAGTCAAGAGCTATATCTAGAATTAAAGTGGCAGATTCTAAATCCTGTGTATTTAACCAAACAAGCAGTTTAGCTCCCCCACTTACTGTAATTGTGGTAGGTTTTAGATATATTGGAATATTTGTGTGAGCTACACCATGGCCATTTGGTATTTCAGGGATTAATTCCATAATGATCTACAAATACGAACATCCTGTCATTTCAGGCTTCAGATAAAATGTAGCCCAACCACAGATATGTACTTAAATTCTGACTGGAAAAAAAAACATTGGCTGCATTATTTGTTTTGATAGTCAACAACAATCACTTAGTAATGGCCATTGTAACAGTGTTGCAGCATTAATTTGTAACCACAGAGAAAATTGCACTAAAAGAACTGTTTAATCTCAAGGTAATCATAATTATTAGGTGTGTCACCGGTGCTTGACATTGCAGAGTTTCTACACAGAGCTCACATCAGAACAGACTTAAAAGTAAAAAGGAAGGATATGAATGTGGACATGACTAATTATTTGTCTAATGGCATTTAGGAAAGTCTTTCAAGGAAAGCTTGAAAGAAACTCAAGTGAAACCTTAGATGAGTTATTTCTTTTGTGGTTGTATAGTTCTAGTATCCATAATCCTACGACTGGCCTTCATGGGATATGCACTTTATTAAAGCTGTGCCCCATCTAGACTTAAAACCTTATCAGGCTCAGGGATGCCTGTGTGCTGTGATAGCCCAGTCCCTGTCAGATTCATAGCCTTTTTCTAACCACAAAGATTGAGAACTGAGCAATCATTTTTGACGTGGAGAGTTTGCAAATACAATATGGGCAAAGGAAAGAAGCTGAAAGGCTCAGAATCCAGTAAGACCTTAAGTAAATAAGCCCATTGGACACAGAGAAGGGTTTGGAAACTGTGGCTGAGGTCCTGTCTTATTTTTGTGAGCTGGAACATTCAGTTTTCCCTGGGTGGACGCCTTTATACTCAAAACTCCTAGTTTTTATTTTCATTTTTAAAGCTGTTCTTCCCAAAGTGACATTACAGTCAGAACATTATCATTAAACTTTTACGAATTCCCTTATACAAGCTCTTACTGTTTCCTACTCTATTCTTGTGTCTTGGCACACTCAAAATGGCAGTACGCTTCACAAAGATGCATAGACACTCTGCTATGAAATGGGATTTATTT
This sequence comes from Atherina boyeri, assembly GCA_029874935.1. Lineage (NCBI taxonomy): Eukaryota > Metazoa > Chordata > Actinopteri > Atheriniformes > Atherinidae > Atherina > Atherina boyeri. Next base: position 7,190 of record JAPMNP010718160.1, on the reverse strand, counting down.
GTATAAATTGTCAACAAAGAAGGATGGTTGTGAGCTTGGCCAAGTTCACAACCACAAAATATCTCTGTAGTGAGTCCCCCCCACCCCCCATGGCTTCCCCTCTCACAGTCTTGTGGACCTTCAGGCCCAGCAATACAGTACTAAACAGTCCTTCTAAAAAGCACAGAGCCAACTCTTTCCCTCCCGCTAACCTCAAGGTGGGTTCCAAACTAGCTTCAAAAGAGATAAGAATTTGGTATGCTTGTTTATTCAATAACAAGAATTGATTTTGAAATTTATAAAATGCTTTTGGGTATGGAAAGTGTTGCTGCTCACTGACTCCAGAGAAAGCACACTCTGTAGTCAGGTGCTGGTGGTAAGAAAGTCTTAAGATTTTGTGTATTTGGGAATCAGGTACGTATGATGCAGACAGAGCTTGTGATTTTTGCTTTTGTTGATTTGCTTTTCTTTATAAGTTGTTTATTTTCTTAATATTTTGTTTTGTTTTTCCATGATTTTTCGCAAGTTGTCATTTTGAGTCTTAGGTTACGGAAAAAAGTATTTCTCAGTGCTCTTTAGTTTATAATTTATGTTTCCAGTCTTTGTTTTGGAATGAGAACATGCTGCTTCTTTCCATTGTTGTATTATTTATTTGCTTTATTGTTTTTGTGTTATTTTGTTTGTTTGTTTGTTTTCCAAGTTCTTTCCTTAAATTGCTGTGTGGAATGTCTCTTTTTGTTAAACATAATTTTGTTTTTTATTATTGTGTCATATTTATCTGCTTAACAGACAAAGGGTGTAATAATGAACTGGATTTGCTACATCAAGATGGAAGCAATGCATTGTGATGTTAAATCATCCTGCAGGAACATGAGGAAGCTCCACTTTCATACATGTCCTTTTATCCATATAATGCCAAACTGCAAAAGAAAAGTGACAGATTTCATCACCAGTGCACAACACACTCTGGACAAAAATAAGTTATTTCAGAAACTGGCACAAAGTGTGATTTAGAGGAGAGAGAGCAGGAGAGATGGTTTTAACATTTTCACACTTCAGACACAAGTGAAAGTGAAACACTAAAACTCTTGAATTTAGAAGAACAAACTGTAATCTCTAGTTAGTTTGTAGCTTGTCTTGGATAGATTTACTTTCTTACTTAGTTTTGCTCCAAAATGAATTAGTTTTTAAGAAATAAAGTATGTAATCATAGTTTATTTCCTAAAAACAGTAATTAATTTTGGAGCAAAACTTTAAAGTAAATTTACCCAAGACAAGCTACAAACTGTATATACAGCAAAATTTCTAAGTAGAAATGTTGCCGTATTTATAGACCTGAAATTGCATCCTCCTTTAGACAGTCAAGTGGCTTCGTTGTAGCAATTGTACTGAAACCATGGTGACCGATACAGTTTTAGGTTAAGAGCTAAACCGCTAACCCAATGTCTCAAAATCAATAATACATTAAACTACCTTCTTGGGTAACTAGTAAGGGTAGCCATCTTGATTCATTATTACATATGTTTGTGCTGTTGTTCATTTATGGTTCTTATGTTGGCATTTGCTTGATTTTTTTTTCCTTTTGTTTAATTTGTCTGTTTGTTTTTTTAACTTTTTTATGCTTTAGAATTTTATTTTGAATTATTCTTATTGTTTATTTGAGTTTTGGATTTTCCTTTTTTCATTTTCTTTATCTCTCCCATCTTTTTATTTTTTTGTTTTTCACCCCTTCCTCCCCGTTTCCCATCCTCTTCATCCTTTACCCCCTTCCTTCCTGTCCTTTCCCCCCTGACCAGAGCCCTCAGCTCCCCCTCAAGAAATTAAGTGCAGCAGCACCAGCTCCACCAGCCTGTTGGTAAGTTGGCGTCCTCCGCCTCTGGAGAGTCAAAATGGTGACCTGACGGGGTATAAGGTGCTCTACCAAGTGGTGGGCTCATCAGAGGGGCCTGGTGATGATACAGAGGTCATGGAGGAGCCGATGGTGCCTCCAACTGAAGAGCAGATGTTGCTGCAGCGACTGGAAAAATGGACCCAGTACCGTATAACTGTGTCCGCCTCCACTGCAACGGGGTCAGGCCCGGAGAGTGAGCCCCTGATCTGCCGGACAGATGAAGACGGTAGGTCATTAAGAGATTATGTTAGTTGAACTATAAGTCTGTTTTCTACAGACTTTTGTAGTTTAGTTATTGTTCAATATTAGTGTTATTACACTTGTTTAACCATATACTGTAATTACAGTTTATCACATGAGCCCTGATTAAAAATGATTGTAAATACAAAGGTTTATACTGTTGTTGCTTGGTTTCAAATACATACCAAGATTTTAGTCCTTTAACATTAAATATATTGTAATGATACTCTTAGAAAATCAATCACATTTATATTTAAATATTACTAATTGCATATTATTCATAATAGCTTGTACAACAGATAGCCCACCTTTATCTGTAGGCTTTTAATAGCATTCTATTGCACAGCTGAGAAAAATGAGCTGTTACGGTATCAGTTATGTTCTCCTCAAGGCTGCATCTGTCCTTGCATTTATGGTCATAACAGACTGCAGGCTAGATGTGGAAGATGTATGCATGGATGTCTAAGGTTAGAGCAGAAACTACCTGACTGGAAAATCGGGTTAATGAAACAGAATGAGCATCACTCTGTGTGCTTGATGATTGCTGTTGTAGTGCCCTTGAGCATGCAACTCAGGCCATTCAAACAACTGAGAATTCACAAGCCGTCACTGAGTATAAACTAAGCTGTTGAATTGGAAAATGAAGATAAACCACTGTGCACATAGGTAGATTTTTCATTTTGTTCATTTCCAGTTCTTTGATCTACTATTTTGTGCCGTGATAGTGTGACTGTTCAATACAGCAAAATGCTTGGGCTGCAAACAAAAACAAAAGAAAGTCAAGATTTTATTTTGGGTTTTTTTCCTGAAAATTATGCACACCAAGCTTGGCAAGTGACTATTTTAAATACAACTCAAACCTAAAAGACTATCTGAATCAGGGATTGAGGGGGTAAAAACAAATGGCTATAACTTGTTTTCTAATGTCATTACTGTGATGGTATGTGACAGAAGTGCCTGTTAAAGAAATAACAGCCCAGGTTAAAAGGTGGCAAAGATTCTGGTAATAAACAGGACTGGTGCAAGATGGAGGGGAAATGGGGTTGTGATTTAGGGTTGAAGAAGGCGCTCAGAGTGTTTGTGAAAGAGCAAATGGAAGTAGTTTGAGAGGAAGAGTTTTATTCATTGCACATCCATCTCAGATAGGGACAGTCCATGCCACCCTGAATGGCCTGGATGCAAGGCCTATCATAAAGGTTGGTCATTATGACTGAGAGGCAAGGCTACCCACAGTCCAACATATAATGAAAGGGTGGAGGGGACAGGGGAAAGTGGCGATGCTGTGTACATGTGTGATGGAAGATATGGTATAGTAAAATCAGTGACACTTAAGTGTGATTCTAGTTTTTAATGTGTTTTTTTTTACATCAAGAGGAAATTAATTTCATGTTATATCTTTCATTTGAAAACACTGTTTATTTTCTTCAGAGGATGAAGCACTCTAAAACATCTAAAAACAATGGATCAGAACTGCAATGCCTCAACAATATTTTCTGATTTCTGGATTTAGTTCCTGGGGCTCCACCCAGACGGGTCGAGGTGGAAGTCCTCAACTCTACAGCAATTAAGGTGATGTGGCGCTCCCCAACACCAGGCAAGCAAAACGGTCAGATCCGTGGCTACCAGGTTCATTACGTTCGTGTGGAAAATGGCGAGTCACGGGGCCTGCCCCTCATCAAGGATGTTATGCTTGCTGACGCCCAGGTATGACCATCTAACAGTCTCCCATTATTAAGTGGCAATGGCATTAGAAAAAGTAAACCACCTTCTTTTTTCCCATTTTTTCCCCAATAGTGAGTGTAAATTGTTTAAAGTGTATCCACATTGTTGTAGCTGTGCAAATATCAATGAAGTATCAGAAGAAATATAGGCCCTCTTCCCTCTTAGATGTCATTTCATATGGCTGTAATATTTTCTTTGCCTCAACCCACAACAAGAACTAACATCCCTGATGTTTTTCCTTTTTCCTATCTCCATGGCTTTTATTAGAAATGTCTGCTTTCAAGCAACATGTGACATGAAATATTTGGTCGTGCAGTTGCCTCAAATACAAAAAGAAACTTAAAGAAAATAGTGAATATGATACCCTTTGCCAAAACCCTGGAGTAAAACTTGCATCAAATCGTCTCACCAACAACAAGCCTTATCTGACAGACCTGTAAAGGATATGTTTTCCTTGTACAACACTTCTGTCAAAACAAGTTCAACAAGAATCCTGAGAGAGTGAGATGTTTCCGTTCAGATGTAAATTATATCCTGGAAGCGACAGAATTAACTGAAGAAAGAAAGATGTTATTGGGAAGGAAAAAATTGGAAGATACTGTGGTCACATGAATAGTGTTGGTTAATGCCACCAGTTTCTTTTCAAAGCTTTGGCTTCATGAATCCAACTCTGACAACCAAAATTATATGACTCACAACAGTGCTTCTGCCAAACAATCAACTAAATGCAAGGGCAAATATCTATTTAGTTCTATCTTTTGCTTTGAAATTACTACAGCAATCTCACCATCAAACCCTACAACGTTTGATCTTAATGTCATTACTGACTGTATTTACAAGTAAAATCCTCTCTCCTGGCCAACTAGCAGACATATGCCACTCTCAGACTTGTGTTGGATGCTTCTCTTAAGCTTCAAGCAGCTTTTCTTTTTCCTGACCTCCCAAAACGAGTGACCTATTTTTGCTACACACCCTCTGCTTCCAAACCTCTAATGCCCTCTTTCACACAATCCTGTTTCTTCAATTTCTTCTTTCTCCTTCTTTAAAAAAATATTGCTCTCTTTCTCTCTTTCCTGCACTCTCCTCTTTGGCGGGGGGGTTAGTGGGAAACGGACGATACAGCTGAATATGTGAGTACGAAGTTTCTCCTGTGTGCTTTGTGTGCCTGAAACAGAGGCTATTGCATCAACCTATTTGGATTTGCAGTATGCATGACCCCTTTCAGGCTTTATTTATCATATTAGGATAACAAAGTGGCTCAGCAGCTTTGGTTTGTCTGTCCGGCCAGTCACCCTCCACACTATATCTCAACATGCCACTAAGGAAAACCGGGCAAACTTTTTTGCCAGTTAGCTTGTATAAAAGATTGGCTGATGCAGTAACCACTGGCCACTGTGCCTGGAATGCTAATGCTGCTTGTATCTTGCTGTGTGCTGAAATAGTATTTTGTCTTGTCTTCTGGTGGTGTGTTCTTATTTAATTTTCTTTTTTTTTCTTTTTTCCCCTTTTTTTCTTTTTTTTAATTATTTATATTATGTAAATTCATTTTCAATGTGGTGATTAGTTTTAGCTTGCTACGTTAAGTTTTATGTAGTAAGACCACACTTTCTGGAATATATGTTTATGATTTGCAAATCCTCTTCACATTTCTGATTTTCAGGGTTTTTTGCCAGCAAAATACATCCTTGTTTTGAACCCAGATTTTAAGTCCCTGTCCATCTGTGTTACATGAATACTAGGCAAGACAGTACTTATAGCTCATTTACCTCTATTGACTTCCACCATCCCTCTGCCAACCTGCCTGTTAAAAACCTTATTCTGCATTCGTTCAAACCCTCTGCCTTGAAAGATTCATTAGAATTGATCGGAAGCCTCTCTTTGAAGAGGACTTGAGGAAACTTAATGGCTTAGGTAAAAACTGCCAGCGAAAGGCCAGGATGTATTCAGCATGCATTTATCAAAGTTAAGTTGTTGATTGGGATTTTGCTGAAGGAATAAAGGAAGGCCACTTTCCATTTACATTCATAATGTCCCTCCTCCACCTTGGCAGCTCTAAGGATTTACGTAATGGAATGGTCTCCCATTACACAGGGGGAAACATTACGTTTAATGCATGCCTCGTGAAAATTAATAAAGAAGACCAGGAGACACTTAGATTAACATTCTGCACATGGCAGTTTTAGCTGCACAAAGTGGGGTCAAATCATGAAAAATTCAAACCACATTTTGACATTTTCCTGTTCTGTCTCTTCCCTGTCTCCCATAGGAAATGGTCATTGAAGGACTCAAGCCAGACACTACTTACTCCATCACGGTGGCGGCGTACACCACCAAGGGGGATGGAGCTCGAAGCAAACCCAAAGTGGTGGTGACCAAAGGGGCAGGTCAGTAAAGAGATGAGTTATGTTTTTCGCTAATTCAGTCAAGGAGCCTTTGTTCATACATCTTTATGAGGCATTTTACAAGCATTGCTATGTAATTGAAGGGTGTTTTGCCTGGGGGGTTCATCATTCCGATTGGTTATTGCTATATAACATTTAAATGTTTTGTGTATCTGATATACAGTACAATCCTGAAATACTATCTATTTAGATACAGAATTTGCTGTATGTACTGATTGAAACAACATGAAGCAGACGTAAACTGTGAGAATTCATGGCATGTTAAAGATGCTGATAATTCTTCATTTAAAGTGGGTAATGTGAAGAACTTTGCTTTAGAAATACAAGACCGAGTTAACAGCCTATTCAACTTGCTGCATTTTATGTGAGACACATCTAAGGCTAAGTGGATGTTGGCTTATTATCAGTGTTGCTTTTATCATTTCAGTCATGTTTGAAGACTATCCACAGATTTTTAGAGATCAAAGGCTTCGTTTAAGTTTCTTTGAGATTTTTCAGACAGATTATGAAACATGAAAACCCCTGTTGGGTTTTTGAGGTTTGGCTGTAGGAATGAAAAACAAAGCCTTTTCTTTTCTTTTTCCCTCGTTTTAATCTCAACTGAGCCCAGTTTAACTTGTTCACGCATGCCTGTGTATCTAATATTAGCGCGATTAAAACTGTGAGGCTAGCCATACAGTATGTGTAAAAGTTTTCTTGGAAAGAATTTTAGATGAATTTAGAAGCAGCATTTTCATAGATCTATGTCGGTTTGCTTTGGTCATAGAGGCAGTGTGCACATACTTGTATAGACATAGTATGCAAAAATGCATTTATTCATTAGATACACATGCTATTGATCGCACACACACAATGGTATGATGGACCTATGCTGTGCTATAACATGCATTACTGAATACACGATGAATATCTGCAAACCAACACACCCATACAAATTTAGGTAAATTCCCCAGATC
>JAPMNP010718155.1:3920-16132 GCA_029874935.1 Atherina boyeri | reverse complement strand
GTGTGTGTGTGTGTGTGTGTGTGTGTGTGTGTGTGTGTGTGTGTGTGTGTGTGTGTGTGTGTGTGTGTGCATATATGTAGCCTGAGGAGGAGGAGATGTACTCTCTTCTCCCCTACCATTCACATACAAATACAGGGAATAAAAATGTATACATATTTATCCTGGCAGTTCTTGTCTTGTAGTCTTCACGTTTCCTTCTCTCTTGCAGGCTATGCTCCAACTGCTGTGCTGCAGCCAACATTTGATGTCTCATGACAATGACAGCACCTTGGCATTTTAACATTAGACACAGAACCCTCCTTTACTGTTTTCATTCTTCATTCACAGAGCTTAGATTTGGCCAGTAGGCTGGAGGGGGGTGGGGGAGGTCCCATGGGGCTGACACAGGGCTAGACGGCCGTAACAGACTGGTGACCTCGGCTTTGTGACGTCATCTGCCTCGTCTGGTCACCATGGAGTTCATTTTCCCTACTGTTTAATGAATGAAGATTGGGTCCTGGGGCTAGTTTATGCGGCTATTAGTCGTTCTGCCGAATGTGGAGGCTCATACAAGCCTGAGAAAGAATTATGCACATTTATAAACATGACTTGAGTTAAAATCGTCTCCTGTATCACCTCATCGTCTGCCGTATGTCTGCAAGTCTGTTACACATCAGTTTAAGCTAAATCAAAAGTGACATTTTCTGCTCTTTTTTTTTTCTGCGCAGAGCTGAACGTTGACATTTCTGTTTTTGCCCAAGTGGCAACAAATAGTGTGTATACATTGTTCTGTGAAGCAGTAAAGCAAGAAACACCATGACCACATATAGGAAGTCAGCCTGAGGTAAGAGCTGGGCCCAAAACGGATACTGACTGTTACAACAGTTTTTCTCCTCTTCACATGTCCTTCGACAAGATGAGCTCTGCTTTTTCCCTCTCCCGTGCTACTATTACACTCTCCCTCAGCGCCACTCTAAAGTGCATTCCCGCCCAGAGCCTTTCTAGATCATGCACATTCAACAGAGATGGACAAAATAATCCTCATTTGTGTAATTTGGACAGCATCTCATCTCTAAATCCAGCTGTCCCTGTAACTCTGGCAAGGTATCAGTAAGGGGAGCACCGCAAAATGGGCTCCTCTTACAGTCTGCCTTTTGTTACAGCCAGGTGTTTCCTCATGTCGGATCATGCCCTAATGGGGAACAACAGGCCACATGGCAGGTGAGAACCAAGTGCTCAGCGGATAGCTTTTCGTTTTGTGGTCTTCCTGTGCCACAAACAGCACTCACAGACCTATAGCCAGCAAGCAGAGTAGACTGGTAAACCTGCGCTCTGTACTGGGAATTAACGCAAGAAGTAGCCCTTGTATGGAGCTCTGAACACACTCTCTCCTTGCAGTACCAGGAGCAGGACAAGTGTGTGGATGACACAGCCTTTGTTTACAATGGAAAGAGTATAGCTTTAGAGGAAGGAGAGAAAAGAGAGAGGTGGTGGTCGGGGCAGGGGGAGGGCAGACACCAGTCTCATCACTTCCTTCCTTTCTGTAGTTTTCAGTTGTTTTTTTCCCCCCATGAATTGCCATTGTCAAAACAACAATGGGCATAAGATGCATTGTAAAACCTAAGCGCAGATATTGAAACACCTTGAGAACAATAGATGAAATTCAAAACTGCAGTGAATATACACATTTCAATTAACTTTGTGTAAATGTACTTTGGTTTGGTTTGTAATCTACTAACTTGCTCTTCATGTACACAGCTACAAAACAATGTTCCTTTTCTGTTTGACAGGGCACATTAAACAGGCCCACATGTTTTGACCCTAAACCGAACTACAGTATCTCTGTGTAGAAAGCCCTGCACATGCTCCTGTATATGTGCAAAGATGTTTGACAGCACATGTGTATATCTGTGAGTTTTTTCTTTGCTTTCCATGTAAAGTGTTTATATCAAAAGGCCACCACCTGCAGTTGCTGTCTCGTTGACTCCTGTGGTCAGGGCACAATGTATTTTCACATGACAGATGGGTATGTGGGCCTTCAACAGGAAGCCTGGCTACAGTGTTTCACAATCCCTCTAGAAACAAGAACTGAGCACCCGCACTATGGTGTGCTGTCTGCCTTTTTTGTAATGGATGCCAGCTTCCCTGTAGTGGGTACATGCACAAGGCAAAGGGAGGGGGCACTCCGGCATAAGTGGACCCCTGAGACCTCCTGGAGGGGTAGAGGTGTGGCAAACGTCTGTTTTGGGCATGGCTTGTGTCAGCGTGTTTAACGTTTGCCTGTGAGGGCATTTATATGCAAATGCTAAACAACCTATTGGGGTGGCTAATTACAGCAGGGCCTTTGTGTGCCAGGCAGTGAGAAGCAGGGAGTTTCTAACACACCAGGCCTGGACTTCCCCTGCTTGTTTACTCATTGTCTTTCCTTATTACCCCCTCATTGACACTCCCCTTTTGTGTGGCTTTGCTGTTTGCCTGCTTGCATGCTCCTCCCCTTGTGGTGCTAGAGTTAATGTAGCAGATTAAAGAGGCAGCACTCTGGCCATGTTTACTTCCTCTTTCATCTGGTGGCCCAGCTCTACTGTACTCTGTAGCCATCCCGCCTGTAGCTTTCGTTCAGCCACCAACTTTTCAGGAAGGATTCAACCTCATAGTACTCTCGCTTTCTCTTACAACTAATGCTCAGCTAATTACTTTGGGTGATAAAAATGCATTTAGGTCACGTTCTAATGCAATGCAAATTTATGAGCCGGCAGAAGCAAATATTAACTTGTAGAGTGACTGATAGTCATTGGTTGGGGACAAAGGTACGCCTCCTTTAACTGTCAAATATCAAGGTTTGTGTGCTCTCTGTGTCACTGCCTTAATTTTATTTCTTTGTTGTCAGGGATCTGAGGACAATGACAGCAGGAAGCACTGAGAAATTTCCAGCTGTAGTCTTTGCTAGATATGCCGGCATGCAACATCATAGTGCAGTAAAGCCCGCTTTACAAGGGTTGCCTTATTTTTTTACTTTAAACTAGAGTCTGTAAGTATAAATGAAACTAAGAGTGCTTGAATTAAACACTATGCACAAACTATACCACGTTTAATAGAGAATAGTTTGAAACACATTCTAAATGTGAAAACACTCCTAATCCCAATTCATCACATTCTGATGCTCAGTCAGGAGTCTCTACATATTGCTTTCCTTTTTTTTAAATCCACATCTGCTTCTTGCCAGGTGAAGACTTTCAAGGACTGACAGAGTCCACTGTTGCAAGTTTAAGAGATGATGGAGGATAAAGTCGGACCACAAGTCAGGAAACCTGAGTTTGATACCCTATCCCTGTTTAGAAAGTATCTAATAAATTTGGCTATTGTCATGCAAGAAAGCTACTTTGTTTGGTTTAGAGGAATGTGGCTGACATGTTGCAAAACCGATGTTTAAAAGAAAGAACTGTTCTCATGCTCAAATAGTATGGGAAAAGACAGACACGGCTTAGTTTATTTTCCATCTCCATACACCTTGATTACCTTCAGTCACAGTGCTGATACATCTCACTGCTGATGATTTTTGTATGCATTCTCCTTCTACTTCTCTTCCATCAAAAATCAGCTACAGTGTTAAAAAAAAGAACTAGTGTCTCTCCAAAAATGTTTGAAGATGTTTAATAGTCCATTGTGCCCATAATATTCTAAAAATCCTTGCTGAATACACAGCAGTATCAGACCAAACCAGCTACATTCCAGTGAAATTATTTGTCTCGTGCTAAAACAAAGGCAGAGGAAGAAAGCAAGGGCTCTGGTTTCATGTTGCTTCTCACTTCATTTTACCACTGTTTGTTAAATACCAGTGAATTTCAGAGTTGGTTTCATGTTGTGCTACCACTTGTGCTTTTAACTACGCTAATAAAAGCACAACCCTACTTTTTTCTTTTTTTTACTTACCCGAAGACATACTCACATATACATGCATAGAGGTTGGGGGGTAGGGGTGGTTGGGGCAGACTGGTTGGCCAACGAAGCTAAACTGGATCAAAGGCCATGTGTGAGGGAGCCGGGCTACCTCATAGAAAACAGCTGCCCCTCGCTGTCTCTGCCTCTCACCCTGGCCTGACAGCAGCTAGAAATATGAGGCCTCTCCAGACCTCTGTCCTGGGAAAAAAAAGGACAGGACGGCACACAAACACTCTGAAAAGCTTTTGTTTCTGTTCTCTCTCACTCTCCCTTATTCACACAGACTTTCAAAGAAGAAAGAAAGCCGTTTGTCTTTGCACATTCATTCATTCAGCAGCAAATAGAAATCTTCTTTTCATATATGCATTCCCTCCTGCCACCCTCACAAAACCATTAAATTATCACATGCTTCATTTCTCGCTGTTTTCTGTTTGTTAAACTGTTTCATTAGCTGTTTTAGTCAATTTAGTGCAATTTGTCTTTCAGTCTTACTCTGCATTTAGCCTTTTCTCTCCTCTTCTCTCCAAACGTCAATATTGTGACTGCTCCATCTATGAGTTGGGCCTTTCTGAAACATTGTCAGTAGGTTTCTTTCTTTTAATAGACTCTTATTTCCACCTTTCCTTGCCACATTTCTGGGATATCTCTCCCTCCGCTTTGCTTCTCTGGTGTGTTCAAACTCTGTCAGAGTTGAGAAAGGCATTCAGCTCCCTAATCCAGGCTCCCTCTATCAGGAATGCTAATACATGTGATTGTGTGACCCGCAGAAGCCCGGCAACATCTGCAGGAGCCTATGGTGAGCCCCCGCCCTCCCACACCCACCGTGCCCCCTGCCTTTGAGCATTCACTCACTGCCATTATTTCATTGTTTCACTTCACGCCTGGGACTGGGCAGTACGGTTAACCCTCTGCTGCTCAGACCAGGCTAACTGCAGTGCTGCACACAGGACCAGAGGGGAACAGAGGAGGGGTGCATGGGCCTGGGACAGCCTTTTTCCCAGACAAGCCTCCCTGCCAGCCCATCTGGACTTCTATGTACGGCCCTACCCCTCATACTGTTTACTTATGCACTCCACTAATAATCAATGTGCATGTGTGTGTTCATATAGTCCGCTTTAAAGTGTAGTCACTTGTGAATTGAGTAATAATTGCAGGAATTAGCATTTGTGTCCCACTAGGCATAACATGAGTAGCTTTTGCTTTCTCGAGGACACCAGGAAAAGGAAACACACTCTTGTTAGGGTGAGATCAGAAGGGATTGTGGTGTTAGCCAATAAAAACCTTTTATTAAATTTTCATGAACCTCTTTGCCAGGTATCAGAGTTGAAAGAAATTATTGTTGAGATAGTGTCTGTTTTCAGAAAGATGAATTACTGGTAAAGCACAACTGACAAAGTGAATCTGTGTCATGCTGGAATGCTGCTTATTGAATTACCCTTCTTTTCAATGATGGCTTTACTCCTGCATATGTATTCAAGCTACCCCCATACTATAGACAAGCAAAGGCTAGATAGGATTTTCATGTTCTTCATTCACATCCAAACATTAAACCATTAAAGCCTTCAGCTTTTTAGAGCTGCCAGAATTTAGACAAAGTAATTTGTTTGTGCTGGAATGTACAAGTACACTAAACGCACTGTAGTTTCAGGGCATCATAACGAGCTCCAAAACGAGAAAGTCTCATCGCTCAAGTCTCCAAATTTGTTGATACCAAGGATGATATGTAAACATTGTAAACTTTTAGTGGTAGTAATCCCACTTGTTCTCATAAAAACGTGTAGTTACTGCACACCAAGTCATGTTGTTTGTAATTAACATGCATTTTTGAGGGTTTGCGTAGCATTTCAAGCTATGCTCTGAGAGGATGATGCTCCGATCCAAACTTTAAATGACATGCCAAAAGCTTAAAATGCTCATGAATGATACCCATAAAGTGTAAAAAATGTTTCCTGTTTTATTTTGATTTTGTTTAGCAAAGGCATTTCATAGTAAAACAACTCAACATAGCGTACAAATGATGTATCTCGTTAAAACGCTAGATGATAAATGATGAGTAAAATGAGCTGTCAACGCTTTTGTTGAGTATTTCCATTTTGGAACTGCAGCAAAAATATCAAACACAGATTTAAAAAGCCAGGATTTCATGAAACTATATCTGAGGAACCAGCCCCAACAACTTGTTCAGTGGGAGTTGTGGGATTTGTCAGTTATGTTTAGGGAATATAGTTTTTTTCCCTCTTACATTAGCAACACATTGGCTAATAATGTGCTAGTACAGTATAGGTTGGAACTGCTAACAAGCCAAAGATTAGGGGTATGTTGAGCAGGGTTAAAGATGAGCAGCTGCAGCCTGGTGTACTGTAGAGCTGTAGGTGGGGTCAGTTTATATATTCATGTAATTGTGCATATTATTTAAGTCAAAAGTTTGGAGTTGTAGCAATTGTAAGGCTTTGTTTATAATGACAGAACTTTTTTAACTTTCAGTTATAGAAATAGATTTAAGGAATACTGTGAATGCCAAAAGAGTGGTTGAAATAAACAGACCCACAGCTACACTTAATGGAAGCTGCATGTTCAGAAAAAAACACAAAAAACATGAGGTTTTACTTTCAAGTGTCTGTAAGGGTTTCCTTTGTGATTTCAGATGTAGATGCACATTAACTATTGGAATTTTACATTATGTGTAAAGGAAATAGTTACACAAACTCAGCTTGTACTCAGTTGCAATGTCTGCGTTACCCACTAGGGATCCACATTCAGTGGCTGTATTTCCATCCCCAGCTGTGGAAAATGCATACAAACACACATGCATTTTCAGTTTATGCTGCACAATGATTTTTCTCCATTAATATCAGAATCTGGATTAATTGTGGTCACTTTTTTATGCAGAGTAGGGCCAGTGTTATTGTATTGTTTTAATTTATTTTTTTATTTCATTGCAATCTCCCTCTGGGATTAATAAAGTATTTTTCATTGTGGAAACATAAAATGATGCTTTCTACTTTGCATATCAGAAGTTTAAAACTGTACACTGTACAGCATAGAGTACTGCCTGAAGAAGCTCTGCAGAGATACATTCTGTCCGTCTCTTCATCTGAACTGTATAGATCAGCTCAACAGGGTGTTTGTATGGCAGTGAAACAGATTATTGAGTGATTCTGCTTGAATGAAGGTTTTCATGATTTTTCTACTTTGCCTTGGTGTTGAATATCATTATAGATTTTCCCCACTGTTTTTATAACAGTACGAGAAGTTATTTGTCTTACTGGTGTAACTGACTCTTAGCTGTACAAATCAGCCTATATCTCATGCTGTTAGACCGATCTTGACATCAGTCCAAGCTTCATTTACATCCATGACAACGCACCGATGTAGAGTGATCATCCTCTCTGCTTTGTTCACAGACTTTGACATTTTTCTTGGAACCTGTACATTCAGGATTCATTTTGTCCTTTTCATTTTAGCGTATAAATGTTCGGGACAAATAATTGCAGATTACAGCTTCCTCATTCCTGTGTTTACAGACATGTTTCAGGGTTTCACAATGGTTTAAAAGGAATGGGCTCTACTGAGCCAAATTGGATCTGGGTATGTAAATACTCCTCTGATGTTTAATGAGAAACAAAGTTAGCTAATTATAGCAGCTCTGAGAAACATGAGGAGGACAGTGGGAAATGTTTCCATCACTCCCTAGCTCTATAGATTACTGCCTAATTGCCTCAATCGAATCAGGCGGAGACATTAGCCAGAGAGGCAGAGAGTGAGAGAGAAACATGGGGATGGGGCTGATTACACATATCCGTCGGTGGCTCTTTAGATAATCCAACAGAGGACCAGCAAGTCGGGCTCTCTGACTTCGCATGAGCCTGTCTGTCTTCTTTAGACTGCATGTCTCCCGTGGTTTGTGCCCCTCCCCCACTGCAGTTATGAAGGTGAGGATAGCAGGGTACTGTTTTCTCTCCTGCCACGCCAGCCAGCTGCAGAGGTGATTCATACACTCATGCGGAAGTTTTTCCAACTATAATTACATGTAATTCTGACACATGTTTATGCCTGATTTTACCAGACAGCTTCTCCACTAATGACAAAGTAGTGCATCACATCCGCCCAAACATTTGTTACAACAATATTTTTTCTAGCTTATTATATTGTATGTTGTAATTTTAAGTACAAGCTGGAAAAACATGCAGAGCTAGTTTGACTGACCTGTTGACAAAGTAAGGAAATAGTTTGTTTTTCTTTTTACAAATAAAGCTGTGTTATCTGCTCCGTCAAACTCTCAAGAGTGTGAAAGAGTGAACGAAATGGCAAAATTCAGAATGTTCTAATCCCAGGAAGCCCAGTTTGTCCACTCTCCTGTTTATTTATATCTTGCTGGGAATAGTTATGAGAGAGGAAGCTGACTTGTTCACTTTATTTCTGTAGATTCCTTTAATTCCTGTTAACACTGGTGCAGAGATAAAGCTGAGACTTTTTCATGTGGCTGTTTTAAATGTGAGTCCCACTTATGTTTTGGAGGCAGGGTGTGGGGAATAAGAAGCTCCACTGGATCTGTTTCATCCTCAGAGCACAGTGATATTGAGGTCAGCTGTCCAAAATGATCTCATGTTAAGGAATCGGCGAGTCAGCAGGGTCAGAGCAGAACCGCCATGACGACACTTTCTCCACGGTGATAACGCTGCCCTCCTTTCCCTCCCCTTCATTTCCTCTGCATGGGAACAGCAGAGAGGATTCTGAACTGTATATTTGCCCTCTAACTCTGAGCTACAACCTTTACAACCTTTTGCAGATTATGTAGAACTACATCCCTTTGTCTCTTAAAGTCCTAAACAACACCTGAACATCTGAGGGTAACTAACATTAAAGTAGTTGTTTCCTGGATGCCAAAATTGTTTTTTGAATTGGGGTTTGAAAGATCCCTCTCTAAGTCTCCCATGCTGAATGTGATGTCTAAAGAACTAAATGTAGGCATTCTGTTTGGGGACCCAGACCCCAGCAGATTCCTTTTTAACAAATCTGTTGGGAAAGTAGGCACTGTAAACAGATAATGGCACTCATGCAGAACGGGCCGGAAGTGGGAGGGGGGGTCTCCCTCTTGCAGGCATTTAGCATGGTCACTCTGGGTGCTAGTCTTTAAAAAGTCATGTGGGAGTCCATGATGTTGGCATTTTAATCATTCCACTTCTCTTTTCCATTGGGTTCAGTGCAGGTAGAGTGTATGTTGACAGCTGTGTTTTGAAGCATATAAAGCTGAGCTTCATATGTCTTTGTGTGGTTCTCATGGTATTTGCACCAGCCTCTAGTGACTGCCTGTATGTAGGTTACAGCTTAGATTTCTGCTTTTACAAAAATCATCCAAACATGTCCCAGCTCTACCAATGTCTTAGTCTTGCACTAGATCCCCCCCCCCTTTTTTCCTCTAACGCACACGTGTTCCTATAATTTATGGCTGCCGGGTCCTTGATCAATTGATAGCAGGGAATCCTTTGGTAAATAGAGTTTTAGACACATTGCCAATAGACCTGGGCTATTGATTGGAGTGTAAATTAAAAACTTAATCAGGTCTCTGAGATAAGATTTATCTCCGCTCCAAGCAAATTACAGGGCTGACTTGAAGACATAAAGGCAGGTCGGTGGGCAGATGAGCACTGCCCCTTCTTGGGTGCCAAGTTTGGCCATGACTCTTGTCACTACTGGTGCCACTCCTCACCACTTGGGTTGGCGGTGTCCTTCAATAAAGGCACCACCAACTTGTCAGATGATAGACCATAGATTTTGTGTTGACACAGTGGATAAAGGTTTTTGCTGTTGTTAGAACAAGATTGGCTCACATCAGCACTCTCCAAAGCATCGGCTGAACATATTTATCAAAAATGTGTTATCATTTCATGATCTCCTTTTTGTGTGGCTGAATCCAAGTGGGAAGTGGTTTTTATTCCTTCATTATTTTGTTCTAGTTAGCAGTTTGTCTTGTTCAGCCATGTCAATATTCTTTCCCTCCCTATCCTTTGTCTTTCTCTTACTTGCTGGGGGTTAATCACTTCTTTTCATTGCTGCCTGTGATGAAATATGTAAATCATTGCGCCCAGCTTTTATTTCTTCAATAATATTCTCATCTTGTTGAAGTCATTTTACGCCACAAATAAATTCATGCACATTCATATGCACATGTGGTGTTGTCTATATTTTATATATATTAAGACAATCCTTGGGATTGCACATTGATCAGTTTATGGATTTTCACAGTAATTGCTGAGGGAAATTTTCTCTGTCTCTGTTCTTGTTCATTATTAATATTGGGAAATGGGTATACAGTACATTTAAAATGTCTCTGGGTATAATTTCATTTTAAGATAACAAGAGCAGTTTTAATTCCTGCCAGCTGATACAGAGCAGCCCGCACACTGAGAACACAAGAGGACCTCCTAACCGAGGATCCAAGGATAGGTTCCTTCACAGGTATCTGTGGGAATCTTTCCGTATGTAATTAAAAGACATACTTTTTGTCTTAGTGATTAAGGCTGGGATTAGGCTCCACTCAGGGATTATAGCTTTCCCATTTTCTCTGGTTATAGTCCTCATATACAGAAGCCATAGAAATGACATTGACCCAGAGAGACAGAGGCCGATAGTGAGAGGAAGATTGGAGAGTAGATAGTTGAGGAGGTCACAAGTCCATTAGCAGATAACTGTTAATATACATAAATATAACAAAATGTACAATACCCCTGAGGAGTATCATGTTGATGGTGAATATAAGGACATCATTTTGGGTTTGTAAAGTGCTCGGTAAGTGTTAGAGGTCCCCAAAAGAGCAATGCAACCTAACCCATCCAGTTCCTACATAATGGTGGCCAACTTCTCTCTTTGTGTAGTTGTGGGGGAGGCAGAGAACATCAGTAATAGGCTTTTTGCCTGATAAGCCCGGAAAATACTCGTTTAGTTAGTGAAAGTGCAGAGGGATCCTGGCCTGATAAACTGGCTGTTTCCTTCTGTAATACCCAACAGCTAAAATCAATAGTTGGGAGAATTCTCCCGCTAGTCGTCCAGTCTTCTTTATCTGCAGCCTCCTTTAACCCATATACAAGCAGGTGGTGGTTAAACAGGAGTGAGACTCTCTGATTAAGTTGTATGCAGTAGTTAAATCTAAATTTTTATTTGTCACTTTTTCCTTAACTATCATTGTGTTGGCCCTTTGCTTCTAAAGGTGCATCTTAAAAACTGAATATTTTTCAGCAGTTCTCCAGCCAGTGTTCCAGTGTCGTACCTTTTGCACTTTCCTTGTTATTCTATTGATGTAAGGGTTCACATGATATGAGTCCAACTCACACCAATCAGCTCAGGTGTTGTCTCAGAGTAAGTGCATGTATGAATGTGGTGGGAAGAAGTGGCTGTCAGCACTAATTCAAGCCTGCAAAGAGCTTTTTGCTCTGTCAACAATAGCTCCATGTTCTGACAGAGGTACTTGATTCGACTTATAGGAATAGAGCACAGGTAGTGCCTCTGACAAGTGACAGGACTGAAAGGTTTCAACCAGAGGCAAGAGAGGACTGTCAAAGTTTAGGGTGGGGATCTCAAGGGGTTTGATGGCCCAGATGAGGCGAAGCATGCATGTTTATCCAGTTCTCACAGTTTTAATTTTCAAAATTGCCTCTGTTCTCCATGCACTTTGCCGGCATGTGAGCTTGAGCCAGAAAACCTGATCAGAATACAGAACACCTCGCACATCTCAACTCTACTGTTCCACTTTAGTCTGTGTTATCATTTTGCTGGCAGGCTCTCCTAGAGTTAGTTTCTTTGTAATCTCTCCGACCATCACAGCGGTGCTGTAAAATACGGCCTCAGGTGTTAGTAGCTGGGGTGGTTAGCCTGCGACACCGTTACCTAAAGTGCAGTGTATTAAAAAGCAGTCAGGGCCCTGGATCACAGTATATCACAAGGGAGAGGCAGCGATAAGGCCTGCCTACCCGCCAGCAGATCAATGAAGGTTACTGACATCATATCACAAAGTGAAAGCAAGCGCTGCACCGTTAGCTATTTATCAGCGGTGGGTCGGACATGAAAGGGGTGGAGGGGAAGGAGAGGACGAGACCAGACAGCTCCTCCCCAATATTGGGGGATAAAGCACTGACTCCTCCTTTCTTACTCTGACAAGGACTCCTCTCCTAGACAGTGGTCCTCATGAGCAGGACAATATATAAAAGCAGTGACTTTCTAACAAGTCTTGATGCTCAGCACTGCCACTGTCTCTTTCTTTTTTTTTTAAAGTTTTTAGTTCTGGATTTGGTTGTATA
>JAPMNP010718141.1:0-10165 GCA_029874935.1 Atherina boyeri | reverse complement strand
GCAGACCCCCAAAACGGATTTGTGTAGAAATCCGATTTGAATCAGATTTGCCTGTAGTCTGAACGCGGCCTAAGAGGGTCTGACCCAAGGGGGCAGGCAAACATTCGGAGCAGGAAGCCAGTATGGGGGGATCTGAGGCTAACTAGTCGACCATCTCCACTTAGCCTTCCACTGAAGTTAATTAATTTTGGCGCCACTTTGACATCAAATAACGTTACAGCTGAAGCGTTTTAAGCTTTTATATGAACTTCTTTTTATTTTCGGAGTAATACAACATTGTGTGATTGGCGTCATAATCTCGTAACTGACTTACCGGCTGAGTGATAAACTTTTTTCCGAAATCAATGCTAACGTGACGTCATTTACGTAATGAGCATGCGGCCAACCGTCCCACAGGAGTTACGTGAGTCAGACTCGGTCAGACCATTGGGTCAGACTCTGTCACATACTCGGTCAGACTACGTGCCTTCGGCACATCTACGTCCCCTGAGCCTGCGCAGAAGGCCTAGTCGACCAACAGGAAGCGGTTGGAAATTGGCTTCAAACCTCTCAATTGATTTCTACATGATGCCTTCGTCCAGTTCTTTTACTGTCATTGGTCTGACCCAGGCTGCAGGATTTTGACTCACTGCCCGTTTCCTTTAAAATCTCAATAGAGATCATAAACATGGATCAGCTGTTGATTAAAGAGGATGCTGTTTGCTGGAAAAAAAACAAGACATGGCTGCTCGGTCGTGTAAGAAACATGTTACACAAAGACAAACAGCAAGAAGGAGCAGTTCACATAAATTCTCGTGTTTTGCTTCACACTATAAATTGTTTTAACCAGCTGATGCAACTTGACCACACAGTTTGAGTAAAGTGCACTTTTATTTGTTGCAGTGAGTCCAGTTTTTACATTCAATCAGTCATATGCAACACATTCAAAGGCAGTCTTCTTATGCCAAATTGTAGTTTGTTTTATTATTAGAATCTATTAAGTTTTCAAGGAACAATTGATTAGAAAACAATATTTAAAACGTGATCAATAAAGTATAAAATCCTGTGACTGCAGCCTGAGAAAACATCAGTGGGTTAAAAGCTCCTCATGGCTTTGTCCTACACCCCTCCTGGGACTGAAAACAAACAAAGGAGCATGTACATGTCTCAAACTGAACCCCAGTGACACATAACACATTTTAACTGTGCAAAGCCTCTAATACTGTATGTACCATCTGTAGTATTCAAGTACAGTAAAAAGTTATGCTAAATAAACAGGAGAAGGCACAGACTGGCTTTAGGTGAATTTAGGGACTGTGTGACAGTTGAAAAAAGGGCTGCAACACAACTTTACATGCTTTCTTCTGTGGCTTTGAAATACTAATACTTAAAAAACTTTGCAATGCTCTAATAAATTAATGAATTTTTGTTATCAAAACTCATCAAATAAATACAACTGAACCCGCAATCAGAAAACAATTTTTTGGCCATTTAAGGGTATCAGAAATAAGTCACTGTTTTTAGGGCGCATTTGCGCTGGGGCTGTTCGGTCTGGTTTGAATGAGCCCTGGCCCGTTTTCACAGACAGTCAGGTTTGTTTGGAGTAGTGCGAACACACAATCCAACTGTGGTGCAGACCAAAGAAGCGAACACTGGTCCACTTGAAACTGGGGGTCTCAGTTCACTTGCAGTGTGAACGCAAACGCACCATCCAGTGAACTGAAAAGACTCCCCAGGACTGCCACTGGTGGATGGCCGGATTTTCTTCTTCTTTCTTCCTGGTTAGTGGTTGCTTTGGGGAATACCGCCCCTAGTGGGCTGTTATTTCTGCCTGATGTTGTTTAAGCTGTTTGACCCACTTCAGTAAAGTGCAGTGTGAAAGCGAATTGAAGAAAGGTGCAAAAATATTTCTGAATTCCCTGCCAAATTAAACCGAGTCCACTAGAAAACATCAAGGGTGAATGCACCCTTTGATCGGGACCCGGTGTTTGAAAGATCCTGATTATGTGTTTCAGAAAAGTAGTCGTAAGCCTGTTACATACACCGTGAGAAGCAGAACTTTCTTCTTGTTCTGGAGACCACAAAAACAAAATGATGTAATTTTTTACTCGTGGACCTGGCTGGGGACATATTGCGGCTTGTTATCGACCCTTCAGCCGAGCAGAACTTCCTTCTCGTAGGGCACCGATAAGTATTGTGTGTTTGGTCGGGTTTCCGAGGTGGACGCAGAAATCGTGGAAAAAGCATGAAGCAGAAAGTCGTCATTTCCACTGATGCTAGGTCAAACTGACAGTTTTAACAAACGGCTGATTGAGATAGTGAGAAAGTACGAAAATGTATACGCAGCATGTTGCATCTAAAGACACAGATACTGCCGATTGCACATCCTCGCCCTGCTACGGACAAAGTTTCACATTCAATATGAAATAACCGGTTCAATTGTTCTTTGCACATGAAGAAGACAAAGACATCCCGCCTTGAACGAAGTTGACGTATGTATTTATTTGAACAAGACTAACTTTTTTCTTGTTCTTGCAGCCTCGTGAACAAGAACTGATTTCTTGCCTCTCGTGGAGGATGTAACAAGCTTAAGGCCTAATCCTTATTCTTCCTATTGGCTCTACCTCTCGGTTTTTTGGTCGGGGAGGCCATACTACTTACTACTTCATTTAGTTTAGAAATAAAGTAGTAATCATCTAGCCATCCGAATGTCCCCCAATACAATAATAGGCTGATAGACCACTACTCCTGGATTTCTGAAGGGGGCAACTTACCCCTTACCCTTTGGCCATAAGAAGGTTATGGCCAAGGGTGAGCTCCTAAACAGCTACCTAAACTATTTTTAAATGAGATAATATGCTAAAAGAAATGCAACAGTATAAATCATAAAAAAATAGAATTGTCAATTTACCACTTAATTGATATGTGGATGATCATTTCCAAAAATATGATCAAACCTGCGTGGGTGGGAATTGAACCCCAGATGACCAAAGGGATAATCTTTGGTCATCTAGTTAGCGCACAATGTTTTTTCTTTAAAAGTAACTAGAAAGTTTTAACAGTGGCACATTACTTTTTGGTGTAAGTCTGCGGCAAAGTAACTAAGTTACTTTTTGAATGAAGTAACTAGTAACTGTAACTAGATACTTTTTTCAGTAACTAGCACAACACTACTGATCAGCCTAATGGACTTTTAAAGATTATTTTTCCCGATAGCAGCATGAGAATGAAGTCATAAGAGTGGCCAGGCAGATTACGTCACTATAAAGCTCTATTCAGCTCAATACATTTGCAGATCCAGCAGATAATTATTTGCAAGTTCATCAGGACAAGAAAGTTTCTCACTTTGTAAGAAGTTTACAATCCTTTGAGTCATGGATAGAATAAAAAGGTCAGCTCCTAACTTATTTCCAATGCATGAACAGTGCATCTGTGTGCCCATGTCTGAACCAAAGCCTATTGGTAGTACTTAGCACCATCGACAGATCAGTTCTCAGGCAGCTCAAGATAAGGCTGACATTAAATACAAATGTGAGGACAGAAAGAAAAAAAAAGTGCTTATCTAAAAATTCAGCAAAAAGATAAATAACCCCAAAACCTGATCATGCCCACCCCACTTACTTTTATACTACCCTTTTAAAAATATCAAACAAAATTTCAGAAACTGCACTGAAACAACTTGTTGAAACATGTTTGATTGCTACAAAGAAGATAGCAGATAGGATGTTTTCCAGGAGCAGAACTAACTGCAACAGCAGTCAGTGGTCAAAAAGTCACTTTTCCACAGCAGTTGGTAGTCTCACCTCATCAAAGACATTCTCAGTTGGTGAAATCTTGCTCTGCACGACCACTGCTTTGTAAACTTTTCCAAACTGTGACTCAACTTTCCGATGCCACAGAGTATCTCACTCTTTCTGAATGTAAAACTAGACGCTGAACATTCTCCACTTTTGTAGAACTTGATCCGCTTAATGAGTATTTTATGTAGGTCTGTTGAATCTTGGCTTCACTGGGGGCTGAGGAGGAGGAGTTTTGGGCTTGATTCTGGTTGCTAGAAGGGGGCTGGGCTTGACCGGAGGTACAGGTGGAGGACTTGGTTTGGCTCCTTTTTTCTGGAAAAACAAAACAAGATGGATTTGAAACATTAAGAAAGGTGAAGTTGCTGTGGAGAGAGGGTTTTGATCTATTTTAACTGGAGTTTAGAACGTCCAACAAAGAATGACATGACCTTTCAGGTATGGTGGCCTTAAAGGGAAAAACATAAGAGAAAACATTTTACCAAGTACAAAAATGTTTTTACAGATAAGGGAGGGACAACAGTTCTTGCTTGTGATTGGACAGTACCCAAGTCAGTAACAGCGACTCGATGTCATGTCCTGTTTCTGTTACATACTACTCTTGTATGTCCCCTCAAGATAAGAATACCTGCATTGTTTCTTTAAGCTGTCCGCGTCACTGCCCACTTCATGCAACAGCCTAGAGCTGAAGTTGGCTTCCTTTTTTAGCAATTAAAGGTAAGGGCAGAAAAAGTCATATAACATTTTAATTATTCAGTTTTTGAACGTGTAAATAGTTTTATGATTAGGATTTGATCTAGTAGAGGTGGTGGGAGAAAGGAGTCTAAACTTAGGTCACATTTGGAATTCATATATGACAAAAATAAGACACATCTGGTATCCAGAATCAAAATACTTCCTCATGCAGTATCTTTTGCCTGTAAATCACCAGATATGCCGCTTATCCAAATATGCACCAGAAAAAGTCCAGATTGTTCATGTATCTAGGAATTCTGGTCATTTTCACGCAGGCAATGACGGCTCCAGAGATGTGCATAATGAATGTCATTGTATCATCAAATTGAATCAGAAGTGATATAGATAGAACTGACACCTTTGACTTAAAAAACGGAACCGCAACTCCTTTCTGCTCGTTCTCGCAGCACATGCTCGTAGTCTGACGTGGAGTTTCTGTTGGTGTCTGAGTTGTACTGGGTAGCTCTGTGTATTTTCATTATCCATAGCGATGAAATATACAATCCGCTTGTGAGTTTAGGCTTACTGTTTACTACCGGTGGCGGCAGAGTGATCAGAAACGTTAGCTTGCGAAAAATCGCACCCGACAGAAACAAGGAAAAATTGGCTACAGACTTATAGGTGCACCCACGGTGAGCTGACAAGGTGTCAGTATGCTCATCAAAACATGTTTGAGTCATAAATGGTCACATAAAAAGGTTATTGTTATATCTATTTTGGGAAAAACCTTTAATGCCTTTATTGGATATTTTCAAAGTAAGTTAAATATGGCATTTTTGTAAAAAGAAGTAGTGTTTTCTTTTAGATCAGTAGGTTTTGTAAAGTGTTGTTTGTTTGAAATGCGTTTTTTTTTTAGTGGTGTTTTCTTATACATTAGGGCCTCTGTACTGGAGGCCAGCAGAATGAAGAGGCAGAGAACAGAGAACTATTAAAGATGATTGAATAATACTAAGATGTTAAAGTTCTTGTGAAATAGAAGGTGCTAAAAAATTTGGTCAGCTACACTGACCTTAGCATGTCTGCACAATAATTTTGTTGTCAATGTTGTACCACATACTGGCATGTGATATGTGGCTCACTTAAATATCTAATTTAATTTAACGCATTCTTTACAAAGCAGGACATCATATTACGTCTGTTTTTCATAGACTGAACATTTTCTTTTCCTCAGTGAAAGTTGTGAAATCACATAAGGTAATAAAGTGTTAAAATGTTCTCTTATACTTTTTTAGAATTTAGGAAAACATTATAGAAGCATTAAAAATTTAAACTCCGTAGATTCATTTTAAACACAAGTAATTGTATGCTACATAGATGTCCATGTGTAGTGATACAAAACCCTGTCAACAAGACATTTTGACTCATCTTTTTTTTATCTTTAAAAAAGGAAAAATATTTGAATACATATACTCTAGCTTAAATAAGAATGGGCTCTATTTCTCTTGTCACATTGATTCTTATTGGGGGACAATGATGTTCAAAATGGAACAAAATTTGTAATTTTACTCTTACATAAGCGTAAATTGTCACAATTATAACCTTAACCCTCAGGCATGAATGTACATGAATTGTGCTATACAAATAACCTTGGCTAGCTTCAGGCATCAGCTTAATTTAGTTCCCTTTTGAGACAAAAATGTCAACTTCCAAGAAACTTTACAGATTAATATTTTTTCTGTTCTTATCAGGACAAATCTCCTCAGTAACTAGCTCTGATCAAAACTACCAAACATTTAAAGATTTTGTAGATTTTAACCCTTTAAATGCCGGCTCCATGACTCATTGTTACTGTTGTTGTTGTTTTTTTAAAATAAAAACACACAAAAAAAGAACTATTTTCCATGAAACAAATGTTTGGGTTTTTTTATATGTCAAGGGTACATCAAATATTATCCAAAATGTTGACTTTGACGCATCAAATTTAAAATCTATTAATCTCTTAAATCATCAAGAACAAATATGTCCTAAGTGTGTTTTTCAGTTTTTTAGGGGGTTTAATATTTCATTAACTTCAGTTCTGATCATTCCAGTCGGTCTTGACCAGTACAATGGTGGGTAATGAAAAGAGACCAATATGTTGTCTATCTCAAAATATTAGCATCTGACAGTATGAACCAAACAAGTTACAATGACACTTGGGGACTTCTCATCCTGAATGACAAAAAAAGCCTGTTGGTCACTTCAGAGATAAACGACTGCTGTAAATAGCAGATATGTTTTACTAGAGTAGCATCCATCTCATCAAATGCTCAACAACTCATATAAAGTAGCATGCAGAGTTTGCTGGGCTAAAAAAAAACTCACACTAAAGCAGAGAAATAAACAGTTCCCTCCACTACAATGAAAAAAGGGCTTAGCAGAAAAAAGTTTCGGAACCACTGGCCTAAATGGACAAAATGTTGATAGTGATGCCCGAGATTAAAACTATTAACCAAGTTAGCTATTTACCTTATTACCACAGTCTGTAAACAGCAAAACAGTTTTTCACGTCCTTAAATATATTTGACACTTTTTTATTACATTGACCACATTTTTTTCCCCCTTAAGAATCCAAATAAATTTATCCATGGTACTTACAGTCTATTGATTAAATAAAACCACATCTACAGCGAATGGAGATTAAAAGAGGAAAAGAAAGCTTGTTTTGGGATTGTGATTAGACTGAATATTGAATTTTAATGGGAAAATAATTTCAGATTTCATACAAACTGTGGCACCATATTAATTCATGTAAGGCAACAGCAGTTCATCTTTTGATCAGATAGTTATGCCTTTAATTTAACACATTACCAGCTCTTATCTTAAAAAGTATTTTTTCTTGCCACAGGCATAAAAATCCAAAGAAAACACATTTTTAGGGTTTGGAACAACACATGTTCAATGTTTAACTTTTTTAGCAATGCTGAATGTAAGAGACTTACCAAGGTTTTATTCAGATGGGGTAAAGGTTTGGATGGAGGTAGAGGTTTGGTCTGTGGTGGAAAAGAAAAAGAGAAAAACATTTTTTTTTTTTGCATAAAATTTCTTCACATGCAGGTAAATACTCTAAATGTATCTTTTTTTACATGGAATAGTGATTCAGAAGTTATGCAGTAATATTTGATATTCATGAAGTATTTAATCACTGTTTTTCAATTACAAGTTGGAGATGGACCCCCACAGCACTAAATGAGTATTAACCTTGAGCTGAATACACAACAAAGTGCTGTTTGAATAACAAGAAGAATTGTCCCTTTTAAACCATCCTTATGAGTTGTAATCTGACATATTGTGGGGTTTTTTATCTGTTAAAGGTTTGCCATACAGCAGGATGGATATGAGGGTTCAGTTCTGTTTCGATTATATGAAAACACCATGAAAATATCAGAACTAGAAGATGAAAAAACGTCTGACAGAATAAAAAAAGAGTGTTAGAAAGTTTTTGAATGTTCAATACTTGTCTTGTGAAGACGTTGATGCAGCTTTGGCATTGACGAGCTAGGCCCGTTACATACTCCACAAGAACGAGGTGGCAAGAACAAAATGTTTCAGTAAACTTGTAAATGTGTTTCAGTAAATTTGTAAAAGGGTTTTGTTAAACTTGTAAAAGTGTTTTTTTTAAAACTTGTAACAGTATTTTTTCAAAACTTGTAAAGTGTTACGGTAAATTAGTAAATGTGTTTCGGTAAATTTGTAAAAGCGTTTCAGCTTAATGTGATTTTGTTTTGCACTTCCTGGCCACTGTACTGCTCGCTCCCAAAAATACCATAATAACGATGGCCAAATGCAGAACTACAGGCTTCAAACAGAAGTTTCCTAACCACATGGGAAAGTTACAGTGGGTATGACCATGTTTTTACTAGTTTAAACACATAATCTGATACACTCACATATTATGTAGTCTGAAGTCAGCATTAAAAATTCTTGGTTTGGAGATCTTCAATTGGAAACTCATTATCGTCTGAACACTGATAGCTTTTCCAATGTATTATTAAATAAGACTTTTGAACTTTAGAAGAGACTTGGATCTCAGTTTCTGATTCTATGTGATACGCAGCTTGAATTATGCATAAAAACACTTTGAAAGATTAAAAACCGAAAGCTTACCGCTTCAGTTTCAGAGGTAGACGAAAGGGAAGACACTTTCTGTGGAACCTGGGGAACAAAAAGAAAAGAGTAAATATTATAGTAGTTTAAACAGATACCTGCTCACGCGTGGGTAAGATTAGTGTACCTGTGGAGCAGGTCTGCTGGGAATCACAGTAACCATCAGAGGACTGCAGGCTTGTGTGGCTGTTGACTCCACAAGAGTGGGCTGGCTGATCTGAGGTCTGTCTTTAACACTTGCTTCCTGAAACATCGGGTTCAACTTGCCCGGAGCTGAATGCACTTTCCTGTAAAAAATAAATTTATTCAGCTTGGAAGTCAAACAAAACAAAAATTCAAGCCCAAGAGAAAATACCTTTTATAAGTGTAGTTGTCCATGTTGCCTTTTTTACAGCACATCAGCCCTGCGATCACCATGATGATGACCAGAAGGGTCGAGAGTGCTGCACACACACCAGCTACTATCACACTCTGACCTATGGGCATAAAATAAATTACACACTTAAAACTGCATCGTTTCATACATACTAAAAGGTACAATAGTTTTTTTCTTTTCTTTGTTTATTTTTTTTTCACAAAGAGATCCTTCTCCTCGACCCTCTTCCATCTTGGGGGCAAACAGAATACTGGTTCAGTTGTTTGCAGTCTGCACTTTGAGCTTCTATATGGTACTTCATCTTACCCATTAGACCTTTTAAAGGTGTTATAGAAGATGTTTCTAGTAATAATATTTTTTTATTAAATTTATTTATTAAATTTATTAAAAGCTTTGAAAATAGAAATATTATTATACATCAGCTGTGAAAGTAATGGGACATGAAAAACATCAGCCAATCATTTCTGCCCTCATCGTGTGTTTTATTTGTCTATTGGCCCGTCACTCAGTCGCTAATAGCTATCGTTGTCTTAAAGGCGTGGCCAGGGAGGAAGCTGTGACTCAAGCAGGCTGGTCTTGTGCGTGAGCTTTATTCAAAAACTCACTAGCCTAACTGTCTCTGCTTTCTGAAACATTTTCTTTACCACCTTTAACATACATTTGCATTAGATGTTAACTGAATTAAATTAAAGGTATTACTCTTGCTAAATTGGCCATTTTAGCACTTGAGCTAATGGTGGTCAATAAACGGCTGCACATTATTCTCCTTATGCTCTCTGGTAGTGCATCATAAATGCACGTCTACATGTTACAGCATTTTGCTGTCATCTGGGGGCAATCTCAGAATTTTTACAGAAACCCTGCTCTTAGTTTCTTGTTATTTAGCTTTAGA
This sequence comes from Atherina boyeri, assembly GCA_029874935.1. Lineage (NCBI taxonomy): Eukaryota > Metazoa > Chordata > Actinopteri > Atheriniformes > Atherinidae > Atherina > Atherina boyeri. The sequence goes on along the minus strand of JAPMNP010718141.1, from coordinate 300 downwards.
TAAAGAGTAGATGTGAACGGTAGCCAGCTACCCCTAAGATGGCAGAGAAATCCACAGTGATGCCATGCCGCATTCTCTTTTAACACGTTTTTGTTTTTCTTTCTCAGCGTATAAGTAGATCACAAGTAATATCTGTTCATTTAAGTTTAGAGTGTAGGCATTTTTTTCATAAAACATAATCCATTCATGCCTCACAATGTCATAAATGTGACTCCACCAAAAAGAAGTTTATGTTTTGGTGGCAAAAACAAGATGAGACCAGAACTTGACTTCTGCACATGAAGACCAGCTGTAGAAAAA
>JAPMNP010718131.1:0-21828 GCA_029874935.1 Atherina boyeri | reverse complement strand
ATACACTGTAGAATAAAAGTAAAATGTTGGGATCTTTTCTGCAACTATGCAGCTGTAGTAAAAAGCCATTTGTCTTGGTTTAGCAGACAGACTGGTTCTGACCAAAGTGTACACCAGTAATTTGCCCTTTTTACTTAATTTTTACTGACACAAATGAGCTTTTCTCTCCTGGCCAGGCAAATGGGCAACATTGTTACCTCTAAAATAGTGAATGAATTAAGCATGCAGTACAATGGTTTTCTGGGAATGTTGTGTCACTTTTGTTCAGCTAGTTTACATCCGTATCAAGTCTACACGTAAAGATAATATAAATATTAAAATATCATAAAACTCCAAAGTGAATTGATACAGTCTAAAATCAAATCTATTTCCTCAACTCATTTTGCCTGATTACATTTCAGAAGATGGTTAATGCAAAACAATATTTGTAGGACGATGACTCTTCACATATCATATGAAAGGGGAACTACTTGGGCCATTATGAAAAAAAAACAGAATGAAAAATAAACACACAGTAAAAGATAAAAAGATAATAAGACCAAACCCATCTATGTCACAATTTATTGCTGCTTTTTAAACTATGACAAAAGCTTGCGGAGCACCTGGACTGCTCACACACTGTGCTGTTTACCGGGCATTATGCTTGACATGCGATAGCTCTCATGTGGTCCAAACATTAGACCAGAAAGCCAGTGATGAGAAGCAAACAATTCACTGGAACCAAAAAAAACAATTGCCAGAGGATGTTTATCTATGCCACTCAAACCTGTTTTCTGTCTTTGTCATTATATAAACAGCATAATAAACATAAAGTAACCTACGATGTCATCTTCAGGATACTCATCCGTCAGAAAGACAGGTGATACAGGTAATCCTTTACATGCTCTTACTGTGATGCTTTTCTGTCTAGCTTCTACAAGAATGGCCCTCAGGAAATGTATTTTGGATAATATGTTTCCATGTCACTCACCCTAGAGCATTTCTTCTTATTTAAATCAACACGTTTTTCCAAAAAGACTATCTTTTTTAAAGTAAATTGCGCATGTTATTGAGATTAGATCCCTCCACCTCCGACTGGAAGATTTCATCAAATATCAGCACAAAATGTAAACAATAACATCATTTAGGGGCTGCAAATCCGTTTTTGAAATGAGAATATCCTGGCTAAATTACGGTTTTCAGTGATATAAGTATTTGAAATAAACATAATTTTTTAATGTCTTGTAACATATCAGGACCATTTAATGATAACAAAAAATAAAGATGATACATAATTCTTACATATGGCTCCTTTAACCAAACAAGTTCTTTAAATCTGAACAAAAATTGTGACAAAGACTTTTTTATCTTAGTGAAGGCAAGACACTCAGTAGCGTGCAGTGACTGATAGCAGTACGTATATACGCAAATAAATGTTATGTGATATCGAGCACAGTGTGACTATTGTGCCTTTACCCTTGTATGGCTTTACGTCTGAGAGTCCAGACCTGATGAAAGCAGATTTATTCATAATTGCGCGATTGAGGATGGGTTGCTGCTTTGTGACATCAAAGACAAAGTGCTTTATGTGGAGTCTTATTCTGGTGCTTTTATTCAAATAAGCCGGAAGAATTCAACATGGTATCATTCTGTCACAGAAAAACCCTCCATATAGGCTTGATCATACAATCGGACAGCCAAAAGCCAAAATTTTATATTAGTATAGACAGAAAAAACACTGACAATGACTAATGATGAGACTGCCTGTGAATGAAGGTGGAAAACATAAACATGGTTGCACACATAAATCAATATATAATTCAAACCACAAACTATATATTTGAAAACAACTGTGTAGGCCATGGGAAATAGGATGAAAATGCCATGGAGGAAGGGTTAACCAATTTTGAAACTGGAGTCTTAGTTGAACTTCATCAATGGCGTCCCATAAACTCAATAACTATTTATGAGATATTAAGTTATAGTAACAGATACTTTGATACAGATTACTAAAAACAAATGATTAGATATGATAAGTTATTCTAAACCAAGGACAAAGTGCAGACCCAAAATTGGTCCCAGACAAGCTTGAAAAAATGGATATAAAGATGGACTGATGGATGCCTGATGGTCTGATAATGTGAGCATGCAAAAAACAACAACAAAAAACCCCAAAATGAATTAAAATATTGATATACATAACACATTAATTTACTGATGGCTGATTAATGGGCTATACGGACATTAAAGTTCTGATGAAGACACATACCTGACCCAATGCTTGAGGAAAGCCCAAGTTTTTGTATATTTATAAGAAATTACAGAAAGAAACTACTGTATGTCAATATCATTTTGTGTGTGTGTCTGTGTGTGTGTGTTTGTGTGTGTGTTTCAGGTAATTCATATTTAAACCTAAATTATTCAATGTATAAATTATTGATAAGATTCAGAAGAAGAATCCAGATCTAGTTTTGGATGTCTGAGTATGACATGATGAATTGGTTATTTAAGGATGAGTTTTATGTTTTAGCCACATTTATCGAAAAAGCTTGGACCTTGAGACAGAAGATATTGTATCCCACATAAGCATACAGTTTCTTATTATTGTTCGGTTTAATGTGTGTGTGTGTACATACAGTGTATGTGTGCGTATATGTATGCATGGATGTATTTGGGTATGTATGTTTATAAGAATGTTCTCTATTTGCCATCTTGAATTGTTTGAATATACATTGTATAGTATATCGTACGCCCATGTGGGATGGGCACAATTATGGGCATGACAATTTAATAAATCAATCAATAAAAAAAAAACAAACAAGGGAAGAAATAGGTTTAAAAGTCAGAGGGTTGGTTGGGGGAAGCAAGTAAGACACCACTTTTACGTGGCTACAAAGACCTGTTAAATAGTCGTTCCTCGAAGCTTGTTTCTTCAACACACATAAACACCAGAGAGAAAAAAGAAAGAAGAAGCCACACTGCTGCGGGCATCATAACGGGTAGAGGACACAAAACTAAAGATCTCCTATTTGTTCAGACTCAAGTTCATCCTTGGCCAGTATTTAGAACAGTTGATCAGACAGTAGACCAGATTTTCATATAGAAATTCAACAAACATACAAAATTCAAAAGTGGGGGTAAAGGTGGTATTTATTTGTGTGCTAGCTTATATAGGGGTCAAAGGAAATATATAGGCAGATAAGAGGGAGAAACATTGTGCAAAGCAACAAAACACTGATATGGTGGTAGAGTATGGTAAAATGGAAGAAAGTAGTGTTATTACAAGTAGAATAAAGGGACAGTAAAGTAATGGGAGGAAGAGAAGAAAGGCCAATTGATGTACAGAGTGCAATGAACAGCGGGAGGAGGGCAGTTGGAGAGAAGTGATATGACAGAGTAATATCCAGGCTAAGGGTGAGAAACACTGTGCTAAATAGTCCTCAAACATCATCAATAACTTGTCCCATCCTGCTCACCATCTCTTAGAACTGCTACCCTCTGGTAGGAGATATTGAGATATTAAAGCTTATTGAATAGCTTCTTTCCCAGAGCCACAGCCACCTTCAATAGACTCGAGGCAATTATTACTAGACCACTGTGCAATACATGTCTTCTAAGTGCAACTTTACTCATGTATTCTTTTTTGTAGTATTTCATGGGTACATAGTCCATGTATGGATTTCATGTGTATGCAAGTATGTTTGTGTGTGTGTGCTGCGTGTATCCATGGGCTGAGGCAGTGGGAGGTGGAGGCTAGTTATTCATTACTATATTTATATATTTATATCTTTTTCTTTTTTAATGTGACCTGTTTTTACTGGTGCTTTGACTTTTGTGGTACCCTGTGCCATGACAAATAAAAGAGTCTGAGTCTCAGTCTGCAAGCATGAAACAGGTCAATGTACATTTTGTTCTGAAGATGAAATCATAGAACCAGAGTGAGCGGCACAGCATAGAACATGTTCCAATCAAGTGTAGAAAACAGGAAGGAGAAAGGAGGTAGATGGAAACATTATGACATCACATTTAGCTTTTTACCAAAAACAGGTCTAATACAAAGAATATAGGGGAGATGATAGGGTTTTTTTTTAATTGAATGATTTTTTTAGTATTTTTTGTTTTGTTTTTTGTGTCTCAGCTATATTTTATTAATTGTTCTGCCTGTGAGTTTTATTTTATTTTATTGATTTTATTGAACAAAAAAAAACAGCCTTTGTTTACAAATAAAAAGACAACAAATGGTAAATGGCTTGCACTTATATAGCGCTTTCCAGCCGTACACCTACAGCCCCAAAGTGCTTTACAATGCAGACATTCACACATTCACAAACCCATTCACACATCGGTCGTCAGCAGCTGCCATGCACCGGGGCTGGCCTGACCCAACCGGGAGCAACTAGGGGTTCAGTGTCTTGCCCAAGGACACTTTGTCGGACACAGGAGGAACCAGGGTTCGAACCACAGACCTTCTGGTTAATGGGCGAACATTCCAAGAAACAAAACACTAGACAAGACAGATTATACTAGGCGGATAGGAATATACAGTAGTTCATTAAGTATAAAATGATGCATTAAATAGAGTTAAAGATAGACAAAGACATGCAGCATTCATATGTGAAAACAGCCTTATTATTTGTACTTTTAGAAAACGATTATGTTTCTTTGCAAAATGTACAATTTTTGTTTTTCTGTTTTGTTTTTGCCTACCCGTCCTGATCCACATTCCATACCGGTTGGTGGCGGTAATACACTACATAACGTCTGCTAACCGCCCAAAACAAAACAACAAGAAAAACACCTGTAGAAGAAGAAGACGAAAGCGGAAGCGGAACAAGAAATCATAAATCAGCTGTCAAAAAGTAGCTTAAGTGTAAGCAACGGACCAGAAAGGGGTAATTTATTACTTATCGAAACATCTGCTAATCTAAATGTGTTGGTATTATTACCAGAATATATACATCTAATGCTGAATGTCGTTGTTGCCCTGAATGCCGGTGCTGTAGTGAACCAGCTCATGGACGCGTAACTGCGTGATATCAAAGCGCAGCATGCTAATGTAGCTAGCTAGCTAGCTAACTAGGACGACAACAAAGTTAAGTTCATATTCAGTTTCCCGAAATGTGTTTATATAATCTCAATAGTTGGTTTATGCTCTGCATAGAAGAGCGTCAGTTCGGTTGTCCATCAGTTGGCGAGCAAGCATCCAGTTAAGGAAGACGGTCACGGCTAACGCGAGCCAGAAAAAGTATTTATGTTGTTGTCTTCAATGTTGACAAATCCTAGCCAATTACAGCCACAGGCTAACTAATTTTGGCTTTGATGTTATCAGTGACCACAACACTGTGTGATCATTAACGCTGACTTATCATTGACGTCTCTCTCTTTCTCTCTCTTTTTTATTTGATCTTAGCTGAGCCTTTCCTTAATTTGACTATTTTAAAACGCTTCATGACAGCTAACGGTAAGTGAAACTAAGATCTAATTAAGTGTTTTTTGTTTGTTTTTTTTGTTTTCTTTATAACGTTGCTAATATCGCAGAAAGTTAACAATGCCTTGAATATAAGCTAGCATTTCGATTAGATGAGCAGAAACAGATTAGTCATTTAATTAAATGCAACACACACAGGGTGCGTCTTCCTTATTTTGTTGTCACATTTTGCTAGAGATGTCCAGAGCTTGTGTACAACACTGACGGGTCGCCTGTTTGAAAGTTCTGACTGAAAAAAAATTCCGCCAAGATGCCTGCAGTATCTACAGGGGTTAAAGAGCTGTATTTATCCACATCTCTGGGTGACCTCAACAAAAAAGCTGAAATAAAACCCGACAAGACGAGCACCAGAAGGTAAGGTTAGGTGTCTTGTTAGTAGTTCAGTCAACTGTGTTTATAAAACAATTCTGTTGCTTAAGTATTACATCACAAGTTCTCCAAAAGACCCATGAAACAGGAGAACGGTGCTTTCTGTTTTATTTACTGCCTACTACTACTACTACTACCTGATCCACATACAGTCACTTACAGAAAGTTTCATGCAGTTGGATTTAAATAATGTACACCATTTTTGTTACACATGAATTTGTTTCCATCCTAAGAAGTAGGAAAGTTGCTTTTCAGCTGGAAGTAAAGAATTGCAGGGTGTCAAGAGTGAGCCAGCATTAGTGGGTGTCTCATAATCTACAGGTTGAGAAAAAAAGTATGCAGTGTTCTCAGCTGATAAAGTAATATGTCTTACAATTGTTCAAGAACTAGAGCTGAAGTGAGAATTGAGAGATGAAATAATATGCAAAAAAGGGGGCCACAGGGACTTTGTAATTAAGGGCATTGCAGTCATGGTGACATAGTTATTCGTTTTTATTTTTGTTGTGCTGCAGCTATGTTCAGAGTGCCTGCAAGCTCTTCAAGGCAGCTGAGGAGTGTCGCCTGGACAGAGATGAGGAGAAAGCGTATGTGCTGTACATGAAGTATTTAACAGTATATGACATCATCAAGAAAAGGCCAGACTTCAAGCAGCAATTGGTATGATTTATCCTTGTTAATTACCCTTTTTTCTTTTATCACTAATTGAAAGGTGCAATATCATGTGAAGAAAGAAATGCTTGAAGAATTGAAGATTTCTTTTCTCCCTATATGACTGTATTTTGTACAAATTTGTTTAGGATTATTATATGACTATGCTTGGGACAACCAGCTTCAAGAAAGCCCTTGAAGAAGCTGAGAAGCTGTCTGATAGCCTTAAACTCAGGTTAGAGGCTAATCACAGATCTTGCATACTCATTTAATACATGTTGCAAAAATGCAGCAGAATGTCATGCATACAACAACTTATTTTTCAATTTTACTCAGCCAACATTTCTGTTTCAAACAGGTATGAGGAGTTTGAGGTTAGAAAAAAACTTGAGGAGAAGGAGAGATTAGAAGAGAAGAAGAAAAGGGAGGAAATATCAGAGAAGGATGGGGGCCGGAGCTCTCCAAAATCGTCCTCCACAAACAAGAAGGACAGCAAGAAGGTAGATATCAAATATTAGACGCACTACTGCAGTAGTATCTGCTATAATCGATTGACCATAAAAACATTTACACCTTCATTTCACTACTTTGTTTGTCTACAATAACTGAATATTTAAAGAAATTGATAAACATTGCGGGATTATACATTAATTCATAATCCCTACATGCAGTTTTAATTGACACCAAAATGTATAGCTCATTTTAGAAAATATACAAAAACCAGTGATCGAATATTTAGTGTATAGGTTGTTATTTAATGACAGATCAAATCCATTGAAACTAATATTGTTTTTGTGTGTATATGTATGTAAGGTGAAAGGAGAGCAGAATGAGCTGAAGAGTGTAATCACAAAAGGTAAAACAAAACTTGCAGCCGTCATGTTTTGTCCTGCAAAGTCTTTTTCCTGAAACTGTTCTAATGGTTTTTATTTAATTTAATGACTTTGTCTGTTAGCTGCACAGCCAGCTGGTGGGATCACAGCCGAGAAGCTCTTCCACATCATGAAGGATCAGACGATATCCATCATTGTCATGGATGCCCGCTGCCATGGTGACTATGAGGAGTCTCACATCCAAGTCCCAACCCAGACCTGTATCAGCGTGCCTGAGGAGGCCATTAGCCCAGGGTGCGAGACAAATTGATCTTTTTTTTTTGTCCTCATGATGTTTTTGTAAATTAGGGGGGGATAAAAAAACAGTCTCACCTCCTCAAACTAAGATGTTATGACTTTTCAGGATCACTGTGAATCAGATTGAGGCAAAGCTGCCTGAAGTGTCCAAGGATAACTGGCGGCGGCGAGGATTTGTGGACTACATAGTTTTGCTGGATTGGTTCAGTTCTGTCACTGACCTTAAACTGGGAACTACCTTGCAAAGCCTCAAAGATGCCCTCTTTAAGGTTTGTGTGTATGGGTGGTGTTTGGGTTATGCATGAGTAAGAGTAGAGTATGTATGTCATAAACTATGTGTTTACACACTTCACAGTGGGACAGCTTCACCATCCTGCGTAGTGAGCCCCTGGTGCTTGATGGGGGCTACGAGAACTGGTTGTTGTTTTACCCCATGTACACAACCAATGCTAAAGTTCGACCCCCTAGACAGACTATCATCAACACCCTCCCTCAGTGTGAGTATCACCAGCACAAAATAAAATTAGCAGTTATGGCTCTTTGTATTTATTAGGTTCTGGGTCTTTCTTAATTTATTTTTTAAAATTATAAAAGCAAATTTGGGGTTTGAATTAAAGTAAACAATGCAGTTTTTTTTTTTTGTAGTAAGTACAGACACTCCAAAGCACACATTCTTTTTGATATTGATAAATGACAGCACATTAACCCTTAAAACTCTGCTAGATCGCCAGCTCCCCCAAGCACTATCACTTGTATTATCTATAATTTCTCTGCAACAGTAGTGTGTATATCTGTGGGGTAAATTGTGATGGATCGTTTAACCTTTAGGTGATCTACAGAAGTTTTCCAGGCATTTATATCCCGTCGAGGAGGCTAACGATTCAGCTGCAAAATGTAGTGTTTATTCAGAGACACAACATGGTAAATCCACAATGAGTGATCCACCATAACACCATTATTTATTATATTTTCATAAAAAAAGGATCACTATCAATACAGTGTTGCTAAGAGACCTCGATTTTGACCCAAAATTTATGATGAAGTCATTTTTCTGTAAAACTTTCCACCAATCAGCTTAAATTGACAGTAACGTCCAATCAGGAGCAGCCAAAGATCAACAGATGACAGTTTATTTTGGTTACAGTCATCAGAACAAAACTTAAATTATATACATTTGACTGAAAAATAATTATTATGCATGGTTGCACTAAACTGTACACGGTTAACAAAAGTATGTAAGAAAAAAAAGCCCAAAGCTCGGTAACCAAAAAAGTAATAGGCTGAAGTCAAGGCTTATTTTAGCCTATCATATACAATCCATAAGAATCCAGAATATCAGGAATATAGAAAAAGAAAAAAAAAACTCTCAAAATGCAGAAAATCTGTAACTGTAAATAACTGTAAACAGAATGAAATGCCTGCTGAAAGAAAAAGTATTAGATATTTAAATAGTTTCTGTTTGTTTTTATGTCAATATGTTATCCCCTGAAAGCCCAGACTTGATAGGATGGTATGCGGATTAGAAAAAGGTTTGGTCGCTGTTAATCTGTGTGTTATTTCTGCAAAGTACTGTTAGTAATTAGTTCCATTGTGTATTTTTGGGCAGAATTTATGGTGCTATATATTGATACATTCATTTTACATTATTTTAACCTCATAATCTGACATCTGAGACTGTCCTGAGAAAAAAAATAAATCTGTATGTTTGCTCTGCTTAAAAGGGTTGAGGTTCTACATGCATTTTTACATTAAAAACAAAACAAAAAAAAGGCAAGCGGACCAAAAATACCAAACTTTGGCTAGGAGTTATAAAGGTTTAGTATGCTCTACATCAGTAGGATGAAAATAAAATGGCAATATTGTAATTTGAACATACAAAATATTGCATTATTTATTTTCCTTTAAATGTATGAATTTTCTGTGATGTTTTGAACAGTAAATTTCAGCTACCCATCCTTAGAGGAACCGAAACCTCCAGTGCCACCCCAGCCTGAGCCTGAGGTTTCACCTGAGCTTCAGGAGCCATCAGCTCCAGTGCTGGTTAACGGGGTTGCACCTGCTGAGCCACCAACATCCAAAACCTCCATGGTTACTGATAAGTTGCCAGATGCTATTGATTCTCCCATCACAGGCAAAACAAGTTCTGGGCAAGATCTAAATAAAAAGGGCCCTGCATCCAGTCAGTCATCTGTAACAACTAAGGGGTTTCCCCAGGTATAGTACCCTTTTTACCTAATTTGGACTGCAAGTGTGTCTAAATGTGGCTCATGTTTTCTTTCATCCACCTGTTCTCTTCTCTCAGTTTGATCGTACCAAGAAACCTTCTGTCCGGGTGTCAGATGAACCTAACTCCGGCCAGAATGGGTCTTCAAAAGATTCCACCCAGAACGGCCCAGTCATCCCTGACCGCTCAGCCAAACCACCCCTCATCCCCGGGACTGTTCTGTCTAAAGAAGAGCAGAGTCAGATACACTCTGAAGCAGTGGCAGTGATGGAAAAGGCAAGGCAAGAGCAAGAAAAACGCGTGCAGGAGCGTCGTTTAGAAGAGGAGCGACGGGAGAAGGAACAGAAAGAGAGAGAGTTGAGAGAGAGGCTTGAGAAGGAAGAAAGTGAGAATAGGAAGAGGGAAGAGGAGGACAAAGGACATCAGGAGAAGAAGAGACTTGAGAGGCAAAAGGCAGAGGAAGAGGAAGACAAAGAGAACAGGGTGTGGGACGACAAGGAGAGGAGGGGAAAGGAGCAAAATTCTGACACTCCCTCGAAAAGCATGTCTCTGGATTCACCCACTCCCAACCATATTGTTAGTGAAATTAAGGTGAGTCCTCTTTGCAGTCAGTGCTGAGCCTTGCTGCTGTTTAAAGGTAATTTGTATCTTTGTAAGAGTGAGACTCTGCAGAAACAAACAAAAGGCACTCACACAAAGGCCTAATGGCCTACATCTGTTGTTTATATTATAATATTCTTCATCATTGTCATGTGTTTTTAACCACCAGTCTTGAAATCTGTGCCCATACAAAGATGGTGCATTAATCCAATCTAATTATCTGGGACAAAATTCAAACAAACAAAAAACAGATAATAATATAATAATCCAAGACACTTTTTAGACAGCCAGAGTGTATACTGTGGGTTAAAACTGTGGGATAAAAGGGTTAATTTGGCACCAATATTACTACAGCTCTGTTTCTATGCATTATATCAAAATGATTACCTTTGCCTTGAATTTAATTACAGCAGCATCAGCTTAGTTTTAATTTTTGTTCTTCATGCATGTTCTCTGTCTCATGCTCAACCACCAGCTCATATTGTTCAGGTCTCTTGTAAACTCAGAGAGAGTTGATCGCATTCTTGAATTTGCTTGTTTAGTTAGAAAAATTAATTCTTGCAGTTGTGTTTACTGCCTGTTTTTCACTTCACTTTTTTTCTCAAAATCTTTGCATGTCTGTGAGTTGGTAAGTAAAAACAAAGACATTTATTAGAGATCTTTTTAAGTGAAACCAGTATGTGTTTTCTTTACAGAGGGAGCCTCTGACCAGAGCAAGGAGTGAAGAGATGGGCAGGAGTGTGCCTGGCCTTCCAGATGGTTGGATGAAGGTACAAATCTTTTCTATATATCACAGAAATGTTTTGTCACTTTGAGTTAAGAATGTTAAAATTTGTAGTGCTGTACGTTTTAACTGAGGAACTTCCGTTCTCGCTCCTCTATTTTGTTTTTATCTTAGTTCCTTGACACAGTGACAGGGACTTATAGATACTACCATTCCCCGACCAATCGCGTCCACCTGTACCCCCCTGAGGTCACAGTTCCCCAGACCCCACCTTCCACACCACCAACAGTCAAACAGAAGCAACCACGATCAGCTGAGCCAGACACCAGCCGTGACCAAGAGCGGGAGCAGTCTAAACTGAAACGCTCCTACTCCTCTCCAGACATCAGCCAGGACCTGAGAGATGAGGCCCAGAAAAAGGCCACTGCCCCAACTACTGCTGCTGTCATACCCACTATCAACAGAGAAACCAAGTAAGGCCCACCGAGGTTTTATGCTTCATCACACAAATAGGATTGTTTTTGGACTTAACCACTGAACAATACAGCTACAGTTAGGCAAAAGTACCGTACCTGGACCTTATTTATTGCTTGAAATATGTTCATAAACTCACCCGGACAATTTTGGAGTTACTATTTTGGAGTCTTATCGGTAGATAAGAAAAAAGATTTTCGATTAAAAACGATTCGATTTTATTCATAAAGATTTCTTATTAGGTTTCTGATCATGATCTACTCTCATCTGCTTTGATATACAGAATGACATGTGAAGACATTTAAGTGTCTTTTTCACATTTATTAAGTCAAATTCTTAGGAAATTGTCTTTATCAAATACATTGTGTGGACCTCAATTAGGTAGGTATCTATAAAATACGTTTGAACAAAAATAAAGGGCTTCTGCATAATACAAAGCCTGGAATGCATGTTTAGAAAAAAGAAAAATTCTAATTCTTTTTTTTTTTCAAATTGATTTTTTTATTTAAAAAATCGATTAAAAAATCGTTAAACAAAGAATCGCGATTCTTATGTGAAACGATTTTTTTTCCCACCCCTACCGGTTTGTGTCTCTATATCTGTGGTTTCGGATAACAATAAAGCCGCTCTGAAGGAACAGAGGGATAGTAAAGTAACTAATAACTAAACACCGGTGAAATTAAGGCATTTTGTGGTAGATAATGTCTTATTAGAGGCTGAAATGAAGTTGCCTTGACCAGAATGGATATATATTCCAGCGTGATGGATCTAAATATCTCCCAATAGACTTCAAGTAACTCCAAAATTGTCCGAGTGACTTTCTGAACATTTCCATGCTTTAAATAAGGTCCAGGTTAAACAAAACTGTACTTTTTACTTAAAGATGTGGCAGAATGAAGATTATTCAGCAACCCTAGTATGTACATTAGGTTCAGAATTAATCATTTGTTTAAAAAAAATTAGCGTTATTTTAGCATTACTTCACTGAATTAACATTTACTGTGTTAAGCAACCACTGAGCTAAAGTAGCTCTGATAATTGGACAGTATGCACATGCATTTAAGACTGAACTTGACTATATTTTTTTGGAAACACTGCATCATTCCACTGTGTTTACCTGCTCCTCTTTCCTCCAGACCTCCCAGTGCAAAGGTTTATTCTAAAGTGGAGATTGTGCGGCCGTCTGCAGCTAAAATCCGCAACCTGAATCCAACGTTTGGAGGTTTGGGTGCATCACTGACCGGCCTTCGTAACATGGGCAACACATGCTACATGAACTCCATCTTACAGTGTCTTTGCAACACTCCTGCCATGGCTGATTACTTCAATAACAATTACTACCTTGAGGACATCAACAGGTCAGGTTTCAGATAAGTGGAATTACTTCCCATAAAGAATCTCTTAAATGGAGGGAAATGTATAATATTCCTGTCTCTGTTTTTTTTCCTGGGTCAGGTACAATATTCTCGGCCATAAAGGGGAGGTTGCAGAGGAGTTTGGTGTGATCATGAAAGCCCTATGGGCTGGTCTCTACAAGTGCATCAGTCCACGAGACTTCAAGATCACCATTGGCAAGATTAATGAGCAGTTTGCTGGTTATGACCAGCAAGACTCCCAGGAACTGCTGCTGTTCCTCATGGATGGGCTCCATGAAGACCTCAACAAGGTATGGCTCACATGTTTTTATTCAAGGCTGGACAAAACCACCCTGATGGTGTAAATGAAGTCTTCCAAAAGTTTAATTAAAGATAGAATATGTACATAAAGGGCATATTCACACACAATGATGTATACTAAATGTGCACTAGATGCTGATTTCTATCTGCCAGAAAAAAAAAGATTGGTATTTGGTCCTTGTCCACATATGTTTTGAGTCAGATGGTGGTGCAATTTGCGTTGTTGTCACCATGTGATACTGTGAGCAGTCACTGATCGGTCAATATTCACTGGCGGGAAGTCACTCGCCTCAAGTAGGCAAACAAAGTTCATGTGCGCAGCTCCGCCCTGTTGGTTGGTTTGCTTCCACACAACCAATGAACCGTATTCGAAGTGACCCGAGACCACGTTTTCGGGTGGACTAGTTGAAGTGTATCAGAAGTAGTGCACACTTACTTGTCTTTGTCCACACGCACATTTTAGAAACAAATTAAGCAAGCAATCCAATTCGAATCAAACGTTTATGTGTGAACGTGCCCTAATATGTGCTCACTCTGAGTAAGCTTTTTTAAATAAATCATTTATTCATTCGAACCATGGCTGTGTAAAGTTTGCCTTCTATTACACCTGTATGTTGTTGCACATTTGCCTGTTAACAATTAAAAACTTAGTCTTTTATCATTTTCCTTCTTTCTATTTTTTTTCACTGGGTTTCATTTTGATGGCATATTAGAGAGTAAGTAAATAGATGTGTTCTTGATCTTTCTGCAGCAGTGTGAATGTGCTGTGTCTGCATCTGTCCGGTCTGATGCTCTGTCAGAACCTCTGTGCATGTAGACCCAAGACATGCTCATTGCCTGTATGATTTCTTTTTACTGGCTTCATGTGCATTTAAATACAGGAAAGGATCAGATAATTTGGTCAAAGGAGAAAAAAAGATTAAAACAAAAGAAAAAAGGCTATTAATTAAATTCCTTTTTTGGAAGCCATTGTTTAGCTGTCAAACTGCTGTGACAGATGTATCAACCTGGAACTCAATTGAAACAGTTTTATTTATCAAGGTATTAGATGTTTCAAATTGAAAGGATGAGTTGCTGATTAGATTGTAGCAGCTGGTGATGTGCATCTTTCATGATACTCTCCATCTCATCACATTCCTTTTGTGTGATGTTCAGACCTGTCTGCCATCAGGCTGGCCCAGTCCTAGTTCATTTTGTCTCCCCAGGATAGTTGATGATTCAGTCGTACTGCCTATTGAGATATTAATTAGCAAGCACTAACCTACCACTCATATCGTCCTGCCTATCATACTCTAAGTGACCTGGCTTAACTGCATGCTGATGAAGCTGAAATTTATTATATAGGCCTTGAATACCCTAATCATCACTTATAAATCACTGCAATATAATTTCCATGGCTGATATGTTGTGTATTTTCTATCAGCCAGTGAGTTTTTAGTTGGATCATGAAAGCAGGTAACGCTAAGCTAATGTTGCAGCCGTTCCTGAGTTCTACCATGTTGTTTTTTCCATCTCCGGCAGGCGGACAACAGGAAGCGGTACAAAGAAGAGGAAAACGACCATCTGGATGATCAGATGGCAGCTGACTTGGCATGGAGCAAACACAAGCTGCTCAACGAATCCATTATTGTAGCGCTCTTCCAGGGGCAGTTCAAGTCCACGGTGCAGTGTCTGACCTGCCATCGCAAGTCGAGGACATTTGAGACCTTTATGTACCTGTCGTTGCCACTTGCCTCGACCAGCAAGTGCTCCCTGCAGGTTGGTCACATAGAAAACATGTCCATCAATGTATGTCCCAGCAGTATTACATTACTAAAGATGTCTGATAGGATTTAAACTTGTCAGAAAGACTTTCTCTTTCTATATTTGTAGTTTCCTTGTAGTAGTCAGATAGATAGTTTAATTTCAGAGCAGGACTTGTAAAGTTTGACTTTTCTTTGCAGGATTGTCTGAGGTTATTCTCCAAAGAAGAGAAGCTGACTGACAACAACAAAGTATTCTGCAGGCACTGCAAAGCCCACAGAGATTCCACCAAAAAACTGGAGATCTGGAAGGTTCCACCCATTCTCCTGGTGCACTTAAAACGGTCTGTAGTCACTGTTAACATTTGTATTGCTGTAGAGAAGTCTATTGATGCAGAGAAACTATTTGGATTTTTTTTTTCCAATACTCCTTATTGTTATTTAGTTAAGTTAAACTTGTTAATATTTTTGGAGTTTGACACTGCTCTTTTCTTAATGGTTATTTCTCCAGGTTTTCATATGAAGGTAGATGGAAGCAAAAGCTGCAGACTTCTGTAGATTTCCCGTTAGATAGTCTGGACCTCGCCCAGTATGTTATTGGACCCAAACAGACCCTGAAAAGATACAACCTCTACGGAGTTTCGGTAAGTACGAATGAGTTTCTGTTCACTTCCCAAGATAAAATTGGCAATGAAGGCAGCAAAAACAACAGAAAAAAGTAATATTTTTTTTACAAACAAGCTCAAACAGGAGCAAGTTTGGATAGATTTAAAAAAAAAAAAAATTTTTAAACACAACATAAAAACAAATACATCTGTCCAGGACTTGAAACGAGCTTAAGTTTCTTCTTCTTCTTCTTCTCCACCAGAATCACTATGGGGGCTTAGATGGTGGCCACTATACAGCCTACTGTAAGAAC
Organism: Atherina boyeri; assembly: GCA_029874935.1. Lineage (NCBI taxonomy): Eukaryota > Metazoa > Chordata > Actinopteri > Atheriniformes > Atherinidae > Atherina > Atherina boyeri. Next base: position 5,855 of record JAPMNP010718131.1, on the reverse strand, counting down.
GCCCAAAAACAGCGCTGGTATAAGTTCGATGACCACGAGGTGTCTGAAATCTCCACCTCCTCTGTCAAGTCCTCTGCAGCCTACATCCTGTTTTATTCCACACTGTGAGGATGCTGAAAGACCTGAAGAGAGGAAAAACCACATCGGAGCAGCAGTGCTCAAGCCTAGAGGTTGCTCTTTTTTCTTTTTAAAATCTCAGCTCCGAGGACCTGGTGCACAGAGTCGCAGGGTTAACCGGTCATGTACGTGCACGAGAGGACACACTCGAGCAAGTGGCTTTGGGATCCAGGTCAGAGAATGGGTGCAGACACACTGCGCAATGCTTCAGCTACTAGAGAACTCCATAGCTGTTAAAAACATGCCATCTGTTCACATTACTGATCATCTAGAGAATGAACAGATGCTCATGTTAATCTGACTTCAGTACCATAGTTGTGTTTTAGGGCCGACAGCTGATTTAAATGCTTTTTACTCTAATTTCTGTTGTACTCGGCGTGAACGACAGTATCGCAGAACTGATTTTCAGCTTTCTTGTACTGTGTACACAGGATTAACAGTTAGATGGCATGTAGATTCTTACCAATGCTGATGTTGCACATTCAAAAATGTTTTGGTGTAAATACTTGAGGGCAAGGTGTTTATCTGTTAAGTGACCAATTTTTTTTTTTCTTTCTATCTTTGAAAGTAGCAGCCATTATAATATCAACATATACATGATGGGTTCAACTGTATAGCTTTCTGGTGTTTGATATAACAGCGATTGAAAAGACTTTTTCATTCTTCTGAAGGAGAGGAGGGAATTTAGGTTGTTGCTTGTTCATATTAACCACATTCTTGCACTTATACAATATGCAATCAGTTTAAGTTGTTTATGTAAAACACATTGTTTAACAGCAGACCTTGATACTTGGAACACTTTTAATCAGTAGTTGATGCTGAGAGCTTGTTCACCTTGCTCGCTTCAGCTACGGACAGAAAACCCTACCTGCTTCTGGAAGGTTTATTCTCTGTTAATCATACTTAACTTTGTACATTTATTCAAACACTATTAACAGGGGAAAAGTACTGCGATAGGTTGATATTTTCCTTGGTTTATGCCAGATTTGCTGGTTTTGTTTGTAGGAGTATGGTATTTTGATGATTTTATTGATTTTTTTAATTTTGTTGTGTACTGAGCCAGATAACATGAAGACATGACTGTTTTTGCTTTTGTGAGTGCAACAGTGTCAACATTTGCTGCCTGACTGACTTACCGACCGACCGACGAGAGAATGCACAAAATAGACAAAATATTATTTCTGAACGGACCAGATATCTGACGTCACAAGATCTGACTCTACTTCCTGAAAAACAGTTTTATTGCCTAGCATGAGATCGAGATCTGTTTTTCTTTTCACTCGTACTTGTTGATTTCATTTCTTAATGCTCTAAATACAGATTGTTTAAGATATAACAATTATATTAACCCCAAACAACTCTTATGACTATTTATTAAAACTGCTTCAAATTAAGCTTTGTGTGTTTGGATGTCAGTTTTGTTTTTCTCAATGCTATTGTAAGGTGTTACAGTGGGTAAGCAACTTATCAGACAAGCCGGCGCTAGATCTTTATTTCTGATTGATGTAGAGACGATAGAATGATTTAAATCTGCATAAATTAAGTACATTTCACAAGTTTTTTGGTAAAAACCCTTTTTGGCAGATTCGGCTCAGAGTCCATTGATCTTTGGCTTCTGGAAAGGCTTGCGGCTGTAGAGGAGCATGTAAGCATTTGAAGATTGGACCAGGCTGTCCTGCACCTCTCTGACAACTGCATCGTCAAAGCAGTGCCACCTCTGGGCTAGGGCGTTGTAGCACACAGCTGTGTAGTGACCCATGTTCAGATGGCCTGAGTGGTTCTAGACAAGAAAAGGGTTCATTTATATTAAGTTATAGACATGATCAAAACTTGAACATTTAGTTATTTTACCCTAATAACTGGTTTAGTTTACTTTTATTTGAGCTATTTTTGTGGCAATTTCATTAGGAAAACATCAGAAAAATCATCCTTCGTCTGCAATTTTTTAAGAACATCACTTGGAAAACCGCAAATATTCCTTTTATTCTGCAGTTCAGTGTTATGTGATATGTCGTTCTGATGTATTGAAAATAAGCAGCACCACATAACATGCAAAACCCATAAACTCATGCCATTAAAGAAGGGGAAAAAAACTAAAAAAAACATTCACAATACAAGATTTAATGAAGACTAATCTGCTTGTAAAACAATGACCCGGCAACAGTTTCTTCTATATTTCTGTGTGATTACCTACCACAACAGCATAAAGGTGGTATGAAGAAGAAATGTTCTGTGCCGAGCTGGATAGAAATGGGGTGAGATCGAGCTTCATGGAGAAGAAAACATTGGTCCGCAGTTTCACCTGATTCTTGCCCTTGCAGCCGAACCTGCAGAGGAAATAATCACATTGTATTAAAAATACTCAGCTGACTCACATTAGACATAGAGGTGCTTTGCAAAACTCATAACTCATGTTAATGTCCATGAACTATGCATGATGCTGAATGCAAACATACTGAAAGTTCTTCACTCAAAGCATTGCTAATTTTATATTTTCATTTAAAGAGTGATAACTGGACCTCACTACTAAGATCTCCATGAAGTATATTTAAAAAAAGGAAAAAGCGTATATTTTATTTATAATATGAGTTATATCAGGTTTTTTATGGATTGTAAGACCAAAATATTCCTCACTGATCAAAACAGGCCTTTCTTTGCAGAAAGAATAATTCAATTGTGTGTCTGATCAAGGTGCTTGAGTCAAAACAATAAGTTGATTATCATACATATTTTAAACCTTAGATCCAACAATGACTGATTATCAAGGTTAAGAATTAAAATGGAAACAAAACTTAAAAGCTAAAATGCCTCAAAACCACAAATTTCTCTCAAAATTGAGAAGCATGCAAAATTGTTGGAAACTTCTTAACCGGCTCTAATATCAAATGGATTAGCAGTGAGACTGGTCAACCGGTTAAATCTGAAATTTCACATATTCATTAGGAACTAAAGATTCATCAGTTAAACATGCACCATTCCTATATGCATCTCCCTTACAAGTGACATTTTTACCCACCGTTTGAGGTGCAACACGAGGATCTCAGGAGGTTTGTCTAAACATGTGAAGATCGCTGTTTCTCTCCTCAGTTCACACTCTGGACACAGCATCTGCTCTCCCTCGGTGAGGATAGTCTGCTCGAAGAACAGTGACAAGCAGTCCTGCCGAAACACAAGCGCAGGGTGACGGGGAGGCAGCACAGTACAGTTAAGTTTTAGATTGTCAGTGTCACAGTGTGGATGACGTGTGAAATGGGATGCTGATTGCACCTGATACTGTTAAAAGTTACCTGAATGGAGCACTTTTTGGAGTCTTTTGGAATTGGAAGTGACAGCACAGGGAAGGTTTGGGTGTTGTGTGCCTGGTGATCGCAGTGCATGCAAAGGGTCATGTAGCTCAACTGGCCCTCAAACAGATGCGAGACAATAGTGGACTCGCTGACTAAGTTCCTGTTCTGCTCTTGTCTCGGCTGCTGTAATAAGGTGCGCATCTGGCGCTTTGCAGCCTTGTAAAGACAAATACAAAGTCAGTTTTGGTCCAAGCGTAGTTTATCACAAAGAGTAAGGGGCTCAATATTTGTGTGAGTAATGTAGGTGATGGCCCACCTTTTTTAAGTCATCATGGAGTGCATTGAGGAGAAAAAGCAGCAGTTCCTGGGCATCTTGCTGGGCGTAGTTGTTAAACTGAGGGACGATGGAGCACAGCATAGACCTGGCTTCCATAGGGGCATAGCTTGAGTTGCTTCCCAGCCACATCTTCTCCAGCAGATGGGCAAACACCTCGGCAAACCTGCACTTAGATCTGCATCAAAACGGCAGTAAAACCACTGGGACAACAAAGCTGCATTTAAATGAGTCAGGAGACGAGATGGTGAGTGGTGAGTTACTTTGAGAGGTCTTTCCGTGTGTCCTGATTAAGGAGGTGCTCCACAAGGGGGACAGAGGAGGAGACACACTGCAACACCGCATTTAAGTAGCAGGAGTTGCCATAGTTGTCTAACCCACACACTCCTGGCTTGTTCCACCTGGTCTCTAATCTCACTGCAGAGCTGCAGCTGTTTTTGTCATTTTCCATCACCCAACCACAGCTGTTAGTATTTGCCCTGCAACAGCACACACACAACAAAAGAAAAGTATTCTTTATTACAGTGCAGTCAGAGCATTAATAATCCTATATGTTCTTCAGTGTCATCTCTTCATTTATTCAACTTTCACTCAAAAGAAATTTGTTGGAAACTTGCGATTGGTCGATTATTTCCCCCATTTAACAACACCAAATAGACTTGTATCGTACTTCCTTGGAAAGCCTGATTAGTGACTTTTGCAACAAGTAAACTATGAGCAATACAGTGAAACATATAGGTTGCGCCCAAAAAATTTGCCAAAATCCCCTGCAAAATTCTCCCGGTGGTATTCACTCTTATTTTGAGTTGCATGGTGGATTGGATTATTCTGGTCTCCCACAGCAGTGAGGGAAAAAACACCACTCAGTGGCTATTTTTACATTCTAGGTCCAAGATTCTGGAGATATGGGATCACCACTGGCTCCAGAATTTCATTCTGATAAGTCTATCAGTTAGGCGCCAGTCATAGATTTGTGACTAGTACATGCCTGGCACCGTAGGAGATACATTGAGGAGATTTTTACACACTTTTTGAGGTGTGCTCCCCACATGTGTCGCTGTGTTGCTCATTCTAAAGAAGCATCATCCTTACAAGTTACACCTTGTAAACGCTTTCCAATTATGTATCAGACCAAATGGTATTAATAAAATCAAATCAAACTATTTATAAAGAGCTTTTCATGCCAAGGCAAAAAGTGCTTTACATGATTGAAAACTATTTAAGCAAAGATAAAATTAAGAAATAAGACAAGATGTCACGCACCACGGTAATTAGCTATTCAGAAAAATGAACAAATTTAAAAAGAACTGGAGAAATAGCTAAACACAAATATCCTTACCTTTTGGTGCAAAGTTTAGGAAAAATGGACCTTAGTACGAGAACATAGTATGCATGTGCAAATTATGATGTAAGGTGCATAAATAAAGTGCATAAAAGGCTGTACAGTTAGGGCTTTAAAATGTCACTAGCTGCTGTTCAGCTACTCTCCAAGACAAGTCAACAAATAGTTGATTCATTACCTCATCAATTAAACATAGATTGACAACAGTTTTGATAAAACAAACAAAAAAACAAACATTTATTGAGCAAGTCAGACATTTGCTGGCAACTTTTCAAAATGTGAGGATTTCTCATCTTAAATTTGTTTATGTTTTGGTTTCAGATTTGCAAAACCAAGACATTGGGTGATGCTGTTTTGGGGAATTTTGATGTTCCTTGTCACTCTTGTCTGAACTATATGGTCTAAATTAGTATTAAGACCGTCTCAATACTTTCATTAGGAAAAAAATAAATCATATGACTCACTGATAGAAATAACCATTAGTTTCTGCAGCTTAAAGGGACATTGTGTAATAATTACTACCCTCTAATGTTGAATTTGTGTATCAAATAAAAACTAATAATGCACTCTTGCACGTCACCATTTCAAACATGTATTGCAACAACGGTAGCCGCCGTGTATCAGAAAGCTTCGAAAACACTGATTAAATCATGTCATCGTTACTGCAGGGAGTCAATTACTATTATCTAGATTATTGGGCCTGTATGCTCAAAACAACAATAACAACAACAAAAAAAGTTCCCTATGGTGTTGTTGACTCTATCCAACAGAGATG
>JAPMNP010718114.1:0-12627 GCA_029874935.1 Atherina boyeri | reverse complement strand
CTACAACACCAACAAGCTCTGACAACATCGGCGGGGTTTTTTTTTGGCATCAACACAGCTTTCAGGCATCTCCTGCTTGACGCTTCACCCTCCCTTCTCTTTTAAGAGATACGATAGTTATTGTTCAAATCAGCCAGGGTGAATGGAATGGACTGAGGCCAAGCCTGCCCCAGGCGTCAACACACCTGTATGAAAGACACCTTATTGTAGCAACCCAGCATGGCTAATCTGCCCTAGCTCTACCAGTTTTCTGATGTGAGGGAAGATATGATAATCTCCTCTCTCTCTTTCTGCTCGACAGCTCCCTAATATTTTCTCAATTAACCTCCCTTTCCTCAGAGGTTGGCATCTCTGCTCTGAAATATTTGCTTATTACAATATTATTCAGAAGCATATCAACTAAACAGAAGGGATTACAGGAAAGGTCGATCCATATCTCACTTACTGGCAAAGCCTATTCCTCTTACTCTTGCACCCCCTCCCTTAAGACAACACCTTATTAACGTGCATAGGTGCACAAAAGGTATTTTCTGCTTGCCTAGAAGCTAAGGGACCAACAGCTGTGTTTTCTGTTGTTTGAAGTTGTCTGAGAACTACCACGCCAATATTAGCCTCTGTCAAAGGTTCCAGCACATAGCGCATGACAGAAGCATCGCTGGAAGGTAGTGCTCGCTCCTCGCAAGCCCATTTCTCACCTCATGGGTGATTCAGGGCTTCCTGCTTTCATGCAGTTCCAGAAAAAAAAAAAAAACAGAGATGTGCACACAGGCTGGCTCACACATACATTTACTCAAGCAATGCACAGAAGAGTATTGGGTTGTATCCACCACTACCATTACCCCTAGCCTATCTATCAACCCTCCTGAGATAAGTGGGGTGTGCTTCTAAGATCACCCCAATTTCTCAGTTGTGAAGAGTACAACACCATTGCCCAGATTTCCCTCTTCCTCCCCACAGTGCAACCTTTGTATGTCTCTGTGGAGAGGGCAGATAAAATCTCAGTTTTCATCCACTTTTCAGTGCTATCACATAAAGTGTGGCTCTTTAAGCCTTTCCATCTCTCCTGTGTTATCTTTCCATCTCTTATTTCCTTCACCCTCTCTTTGTCTCCTGTGCCGTCATCTTCTGTTCCCTTTTATTCTCGACCCTTTTTCTCCCTGTGCCTGGTAATCGAGTGAGAGAATCAGTGACTCTGTGACTCCCCCTTATTGTCAGATATCAAACAGGGTGGCTTTGTGGATTACCAGGGGAAGCTGATAATGACATGATAGAGGCGTGATATTTCAAACAAAATTGAGTGTCAATTGCCGGCATCGTCTAGGCAACACAAGTGTCTGTATCGCAGCAGCCAGGCAGGAAATAAGGCCAATCTATTTCCTTTGCATCATATCAAACGTCTCTTTTCTCCCTCGTTTAGGGCCGTAATGGGTTCAGCTCAAAGAGAAGAAGAGAGGACCTGCCAAGAGCAAGAGCTATCCTTGCGCAGCACACAAACATGCTAGGGTACATTTGTGAACATGCATGTGCTGCACATGTATCCTCACATTGCAGAGGGTTTCTTTTCCTGAATATAGCAGAAAGCAGAGCCAGTGGGAGGTTGCGTCAGAAGTGCCCCCATTTTATCCCCCCATCCCTATTCATAAATATATATGCACTTTCTGCCCCACTCTTGCTTTTTTTTTCTCATCATACCAGTGTGCTATTAACCAAGAATTTAGGGCAGACAAAACTGAGAGCGGATTGACTCATTTAAAAATGACGCCTTAATCTTGAGATGATCTAACACTGTTTAGGTGCTGCCACATTTGGAGTGCTTAAGAACCAGACAACTGGAGAGTACAGAAATCTGTGTGTGAATTTATATACGTGCATGTTTGGAAAGGGATTCTCCATCCAACTGGGATGTCATCATCTTCTCATCATCGTGACTCCGGCATGCAAGAGAGTTTTTCCATTAAGCACATTTCCATGATGTGTCTGCGTGACTGAGTTTGCGACTTGCACGTATAAGTGACCACGAGCTTCATCGGTTAAATGTTGTCGGCTCGCCTCTGACTTCTCTATTGAATAATTAATCCAAGTTTCAATTGCACTTAACTGCTTTGACATACATACGCTTGAACACAGTCTCACATACACACATACAGATGTGCAGGCACGATCAGAAGAGGAGTTTAGGGCTAAAAAGCCAAGCAGCAGGCCAGTGATATAAATAGCTGTTGTTTGTGGAGGGGACTGCTGGCAGAAACGGCAATGACACTGTGGAGCAGACCACAGGGACTCTGATTTGCCTGGTGGCCTCAAGCGAGCCCTCTGCCTCTCAGATCAGCTCTACCACTGACTGTGCACAGCTTTGACTGGCCTCCTTCATATGTGACAGCCTTAAACAAATACATCAAAGACACAGTCAATTCAGCCTGCACTGTGTAGTATGGCTCTTGAATTCAAGTCTGTTAACTGTCATGTTTGATTTTTTGAAGGAATGATGTATCAATAACTTCATAATACCAAATTCACATTTTTAGGATTAAGAAATCCTAAATGATTAAATATGAACATCAGACATTGAATTTGACAAAGTTAAACTTGAATGAAGACTTGCTTTTTTAATTAAACTTATATCTTTAAGAATGCTATATATACATACTGAAGAGTTTAAACCTAAAAAAGTCTAAATCTAAAAAGACAGATTTATTTTGAGTAGGTGAGGAAAGCTAAAAAAAACCTTTCTGCACTCATTAGGCAAAATGAAAAAAAACTCTAGATTAGGGGTAATATACGCTTCACTGTCTTCCCTTTTTTCCTTCTATGTACAGTATCTGGATCTTGATATATATGTTATAGTGTTTGTTAATTCCTCCTGCTCCTTCTGAAAACCTCATCAAAGTGCATGTGTGTGCTTCCACTTGCGTGCAGAGAACATGGCAGCAAACTGCAATGTCAATTTCTCTCCTCTTCCAAATTGACAACTACCATGTTAGATATTTCAAAATTTCAAAGAGTTTAGGTCAGAATTTAAGATTTGACTCTTTGCTGGTCTTCATCCCCTTTTCTTCTTGACAAAAACTATGATCCCTTCCAACGTCTATGCGCACACACACACACACATCTACATATGCATTTGCAGAATTAGTGGGTAAGGGGGAGATGATTGCCAATGGGCTCCCAGGGTGACTGATACCTCATCCATAACAGGCCTGAACTGGGGCAGAGCATTGCTTGAACCAACAAAGGACTATATTGATTTATAGGGTCTTCCATGATAGACTTATTGGCCTACACCTTAAAGCCACAGAGGGCATAGGGCCATGAATCACAGCATCACATTACACACACACACACACACACACACACACACACACACAAACACACACACACACAACAGGTAAGAATAACGCCTTGTAGTGTTGTTATGGGTGTGATTACAACTTTTTCACATTTTATATCCCAAAACACTCACTTTCATTGAAAAGGGAGGATGAGAGGTCACTGGAGGTTGTCTTAAATGTGACACCACACAAACAAAGCGCAGATAAAAGATGGTGTTACTCCGTATCAAAATACAGGGATAAAGGGAATGTGAAGCGTGTAAGAGGGAGGTAAAGAAAAACAGACGGTAATAGAAAGAGTAAGAGAATGAGCATGTCTGGACAGAGAGAAAATACCTTGTGGAGGTTCACAGAGTTGAAAGAGCTCAGCCAAAGAAGGAGCTCCTGTCCTCTTTGGCTCCAGCACACACAAACACCCACACATACCCTTAAGGCCATTCTGTTACACCTGGTCACCTTTATCCCTTTTAGTCCTGCAAACCCCACCCCTCCTCCCCAACACATACACAATATCCAGGCCTCCCATTCACATTGCCACCGAGGCAGCCTGTGGATAACGTGCAGCTCCTCTGGCTATCTCCCTCAGCAGATAAAACTAATTATTCCAAATCTACTCTGTCAGGTTGTCTCATCCTCTGGGGCCTCGGTTTAATTCTCTCTTTCTCTCTGTTTGTCACAGCTTCTCTCTCAGTCATAAACCATGAAAAGACAGAGGATCTGCGCCAACTGACCTCCACAGTAAAAAGATAAACAAAGTGACGAGCCATAAAGACACATATAGCGTTACAGCAGCTGAAGCACATGACTTCCTTTGTGAACACATACCGAACTACTGCTAAAACATTTCTATAATGCAGGACAACTTCACAAATTAAACGCACTAACACAAAGCAGAAATCAAGCCAAAAAAATCTAAACAACTCAAAAAAAGAAAAAAAGAGAAAAAGAAAAGTATGACATCATCTAGCACACAATCCAAATGACTTATCCACCTATTCATATGCTCAGGCTTTCTATTGGCTCTTGCCGTTGGCACTCGTGTTAGGTTTTAGGGCTAAATAACAAGCCAGTGTGCCCGGTTTTCCAAATGCACACCCTGAAAACCTGCAGAGAAACCATCCATCCAAATGAGCTCTAAAGGCAAATGGAAGCTCATAAACAGAGACTTGACTGTATAGACTTTGCATTTTATCTTTCAGCAGTTTCCCCCTTTATGAGCCAGGGACCTCTATAACTGGGGGAGGAAAGGAGTGATGAGCAAGATGGGAGGATGGCAGAGAGACAGTGAGGATGACAGTAAGGATGTTAAGAAAGAAGATGATGGCAGAAAGAGCGGAAGAATAAGAATGAGACAGAGGTTGGGAGAATGAGATAGAGGAGGGCTGAGGTCACAAATCTTGCTGCTATTCTAGTACGTGACATCTTCGCTCGTTTGCGGCTGCTCATTAACAAACAATACTGCTGTGAAATTGGTTTAATGACAAAGTAATAAAATTGCTATTCTGCTCACAGATGGCCTCAGGCGCGGGGAGATTCTAGCAGGCTTACTGTGGCTGCCCGTGCGCATTAAGCTGCTTGTTCACGAAAACAGCATCCCTACACTTTCCTTCTCACTATCACCAACCTTTTTTTTTCTTTTTTTTACCTTTTTAAGTTCTCTCTCTTCTTACAAATGAAATAAATTAACCTACTTTCCTCCCTTGTATTCCCTTTGAATTCTCCCTCTCCAGCATTCTCACCCTCTTGCTCTCCTGACTCTCTCTAGTGTATTCTCTCGATCTTTCACCAGTTCTCACCCCTAGTACAGAAATTACCATCTTAAAATAAAAAAGGGAGGCCTGCCCACGCAAACGCAGCCCGACTTCATTTCAAACGCAGAGCCCTTGTTATTAAATGACCCACCAATAAAACCAAGCCGTTGAGGAATAAAAGAGCCAAAAGGAGCAGAGAAGTACAAAGACCTCCCTCCTCCCATCTCTCTCCATCTCTCTCTAATGCTCTCTCCGTAATGCCTCTCTCAGCTCTTCGCCACTCTATCTTGCCTCGTCTGGCTTCGTTCTCCTTGCATGCCGTCTTAGCTGGGAGAATTCCACAGCCTTGGAGAGTCTTGAGCTTGTAATGGGAAAACAAGTAAAAAGGCATTCGCTTTTGTGCATGATCGCCTAACATTGCCAGTTTTATTAAAGCACCACCTGTTTTTCATAACTCTAGACTCGCAAAGAGGTGGGCACAAGGTTGCTCCATAGCCTCGGTGGGTGTCCATGCCACGCTATGACCCAATGTGCCCCCAGTGCCCGATAAAGTGGGAGTGGGCCCTGTTAATCACACTGAACATTTCAACAGGGCTCCTGCACTCACACGCAACACATGCTGTATACTCTGAGTGCAGACATAAACACAGTGGCACACATTAGAATCAGCTGTTTAAGACTCCCATGGCTTAGCCTGTGTGCAAGGCATGTGTTTAGATTGTGCTGCGAGTAGATATTTGGATCAGTGACAACTGCTGCACAAAATTAAAAGTCAGATAAAACCTGTTACAACAGGTTTTCTTTCCTGTTTTTACTGCCAATAATGAGAATATTGTTGTTCCAAATGTGTTTCTCTCTCCAGAACTGATAAAAAAGGGATTATTATTACAGCATCAAGAAAGCAGCCAGATCAAATGAACTTAGCGGGTGGAGGGTGTTGGTAGGGGGGTTGGCACTTGGGATCTGACAACAGAGTCAATTCTGCTAATTAACTGCCAATTAGCAGTCCCTAAATGAGAGGGATCATGATGCCGATGTTGGCAGCATCCTGATAGTCTCTCTTTTTACTTAGAGGCACATATACACTCATGGCAGCATACACAAACACACCAAAGTGAGAGAGAGAGAGTTACACACACACACACAACCACAACCTATCCACACTGCAGCTGTATATTTAGAAAGCCAGGGGCATGAGATGGCCACTGCTGGGAGTCCCTGGTTGCAGCCAAAAAAAGGCATGACATTTCCATCTGGGTCAAAGTTGCACAGATAACCAGCAACTTCACTCAACTAGTCCAACAGAAAGGAAGCAACGGAAAAGTAACATGCAGACATGAAGAGTTTGGCGAGTGGGGGGAAAAGGACCTCAAAAGCCCCTGTGTGAGATTCATGAGACTTAAAAACTTATAAAGAATGTGGAAAAAACAGGCAGTGAGGCCAGTTTCATAACTTTATGTTACATTTGGAAAATATTAGTTATTATTTTGCATTTCATAATAGGCTTGTCTGCCAAACCAGAGAATCATAAAAAAAAAAATCATAAAAGAAAAGTGTTCCAAAGTAAAAGGGCTGGAAAAGGCTTTTTAAGTGGAGGAACAAATTTGATTTTTTTTTCTCTCTGTCTTGTTCTCACATACTCCAAACTAATGTGCTTTATCATTAAAATTTTAAATGTGAACCTGCCGCTCTGTTTCTGCGCACCTCTGTTGGAAGATTTAAAGTCAGAATCTGGAGGGAGTGGAGAAGAGAAATGATCTGAATGGGGATGAGGAACCTGCTGTAAAGCGAACTGCAGATTAGTCAGTTTAGAACTATCAAAACACAATTTTTCTTAAACTGTGCTATAACGCAACACAATCTGGGGGGAAAATCAGAATTCTAACTAAATGAGCCAATGCTGGAGAAGCCTATGAATGATGCTATTTTTTAGATTTCTGCCAATTTCAACTGTATCCTTTCAACATCTTTATTTTGCCCTTATTTGACTTATTTACCCAATACAATGGTGGTAATAGTCATTAATTGGAAACACATCAAATGTAAACTGCATCTACATCCATTTAGGTTCATCTTAACAGCTTTTATCTATGCTTGCTTATTCACAAAACAATGGTAAAATAAATGTTAATGTGAATGTAAAGATACATTGGGCGAGCAGCTGAAGGTGAAGTTCATCCTGATAGATTAAAAAAAAACAATCAGTGCACCATGCCCAGCATTGAAGGACTGCAGAGATTGAACCTATTTCATCTCCTCAGTAGGCACAGGCTGCTTGGCGCCGTCGTCTGGCGGATATCCTTCCCTTATCATGTGACCTGTGCTCCAACAGGGGGCAAAGGTTGGCTGCGATCCGCCCCTGTGTCTTAATAACTCACTCATTGTATTCCTTTCTGCCGCTAATTAGAGCCTCTCCCTTGTGCATGTCTGTATCTGTGTGTGTGTGTGTGTGTGTGTGTGAGAGAGTGTGTGTGTGTCTGTGCATGTAGTCCCCCCTGGGCTGTAGAGAGGAGGCAGAGAAGTAAAAATAGAGCGTGGCTTAGTGCCCTCTTTATTGTTATTAGTGCTCCCGTGGCACAGCAGTCAGTCATCATAGATGCCAAGAACTGACATATTCGTTCTCTGACTTGTTCTGCCGCTCCCTCTGCTATGGAAATGACCAACTGGCTGCCTGTGAGATGAGGGAATAATGACGGGACGATTTCCTTCCTTTTTTTAGATGTTGTTTCTCTCAGTCATCTGTCATCACCATCATCTCCCAGGCTCATGTAATAGCCCTCTGAGTGTGTGTGCGTGTGTGTGTATGTGTGTGTTAGCATTGCTGCAGTGGTAAATAATGGCAGGATAGTTGGTGTGTGTGTTTATAGCGGTGAGTGAGGGCACATCATGCTGGGTCTGAAGCTGAGACATGAAAGGATTCGGTCAGGCTCCATTTAGCCCAGACTGATAGCAGGACACCAGGAGCTGCTGAGGCAGGCAAATATGCCGCTAGATACTGTAAACTATTAACGCTTCTTTAGTGTGCAGACACCTGCGTCTGCCATTTCACCTACTTCACTATCCCTCAATGCTGTGGGTGACATGGCCCTCACCTTCTCCTGCAATCTTAAACAAATGCAATTACATATCAGACCACGCCCTAATTCTGTTAGCATGACGCCCGTTGTCTCAAACGTGTGCACAGCAAACAAAACATCATGCTACCTAATGGTCACCTAATACACACTGTACACACAAAACATCTCAGTACATGGGGAGGGTGTACTTTCCAATTAGTAATAATGTGCACTGCGTACATGCATACACACAAAGACTTTTGCAGACTATTAATAGGATAATCAAATCCTACTCATCTGCTCAGCACCAGTGCAGGGAGATTGTGGACTTTAACCTCTTCCTCTGCTCCTTATTAGCATTGAACACCTAATGGGGTGTGGGCTTCTAACAGGTGAGGCTGTTAGCTAATGATACACACAACCCACCTGCTTCTATATCTAATGTGTGTCAGTGGCACTGGGGGGAAAAAAAGGGTTTCAAATCAGCCGGGTGTTGTTTTCTATGCGTACAGGTGAGCTACAGGTAAACATAAAGGGAGGTGTCAGTTTGACGTTACGACTCTGGGAGGTTTGATGGGGCAAGAGCGGAGAGAGCGAGATGCACTGTCTATTGACTATCACACAGAGCACCGTTGTGCCCTCGCTGGGTTGCGATTGTGCCGGCGGACAAAGCCCTGATTCAGCACATCCTTTCCCCGAGGGAGAGCTCTGGAAACCAAAGACGGCGGCCGTCCCCTCCCTTTCCCCCCACTCATCCTCTGCTTCTGTCTCTCCCTTCGTCTGTATCTGCCTCTCTCTGGCCGGTAACGTGGCAGTATGTACTATGCATCAAAGGGAACTACAGAACAATGCAAGGGGCCAGCCAGGAATTTGAAGAGCTTTTTTTTTTCTTTTTTTAAAAGAAAAAAAAAAACAGGAATTTCATACAGCTGTGTTCCTCCATGTCAGGAGTGACCATCTCAGCCTTCATTAGAACAAGAAATAAAACAAAAATGCATTTGTAACTTGTGAGCCTGGAGAGTGAGAAGTGGAGACCTTCATCCTCTCTGCTTCTCATCTCTCCCTTACTGTAATGCAGGAATAATGTGACGGCATCCTGTGTTGACAACACCCAAAGTGTAGCACAGATAGACTGGCACAGTTCAAGCATCTTCAGCAACTTTATTTGTGAAAAGTCATTCCTGGTGTTTTTATTGATATGGTTGGTGTAACTTTGGCACTCAGTTCAATGACTGTTTATGTGCGTGTGGAAATGAACTTCATGAGGATGTGACATAGCGCCAGATGCTTACAGACCAAATGAATCAGAGGTTTGGATTTCATGGCCAATGAGACGACAGGGAATCCTTCTATATCTATCTATGTCCCTGTCTGTTTCCCTTTCTCTCTCCTCCCAGGCTAGCTGAGTATTTCTGCATTAATCACCATGACACAGGCAAGGCAACTCAATTTTCTGCTCCTGTAGGTAAGGTGCACGGCATCCCGAAATGGTTGCATGAGGCATGAAACAGGCAGGCGGGGGCTAATCTTTGGTTACTGGTGTAATTGAAATGCTATCCACACTGTAGGGTGCATTAAAGTCTGATAACAGCGGTTCCTGTGGCCAATTTAAGTAGTTTGACTTCCCCTGGCTAGAAGGGAATAAAGCAAAGGGTGTGTGAGAGAGACACAGAGAGACAGAGTATTTCAGGTTGGAGGGGGGAGGATGAGGGAGTGAGGGGGGGTGATAGATAAGGCTGACAAACCCGGCTAATTCTCCAGGCATGTTTCTCATTGTGATCCAGGAAAAATGAGAAAAAAATGAATCACAGAACCAAAAAAATCAATTGACCCTCGGGTGGCTTGTCAGGCTGTGAGTCTGATAAACCTAAAAGCTTCGTTAATGTCAGCCTGCCTGTATCCAACAGATAGAGCACTTTGTAAATGAACCCGCTTTGATAAATATATTAAGGAAAGCTGTGAATAAAAGGCACAGACTTGTCATTTGTAAATAGAACCCCCGCTACATGGAATTAGAATGATAAAATGGGGTTCCATATAATTAAGTTTGTGTAAGACCTGAAATCCGTGCAAATACCTTCCCGGAATTTTGAAAGGAAGCTGTCAGTTCAATTAATCTGAACATCACCCTGAGAATGTACTGAACAAAATTAAGCCGCAGATAAAACCTAGGCTAGTATTTTGATAAGTAATTCCTGTATCATTTCTTTGCTTCTGTGATCATTTTATTTAATCCACCACCCCCAGTTATGTGCTAAGCCATCTACAAAGGCCCTGCTGGCCAGGCCACCAAAACCTTAATCCACCATATAGCTTGTGTAAAATGGGGAGGGGGTGGAAGGCAGTTTTTCCTGTTTGTGGGGGCATCAGTGGCAGCACTAGGTATGGTTTTGTATAAAGGGGTGGGGTGGGTGTGGGGGCTGTAGGGGCAGCTTATGATTTCTGCCAGTCTCCCTTAAATACACCCAACTGCATACATGTGCATCAAACCACAAAGACTACTGACTTAGCCGCAAAACACTGTAACGATAACACCGGAACATCCTGGTAGCTTACGTATAATAATGTTACAAAGGTTGTCTGTGTGTATGTCTCTGCGTGCATCGCTGTGTGTCTATACAAGATGGGGAGGGATGTACATAAACGGTTTTCACACTTTAGGAGTATTAGCCGTCTTGGCTGGTGGTAGGAGGGGAGGCAAAAGCTTTTGGAAATAAAGGGCAGAACGATGCTGGTGGTGAAGATAGGGCAAGCGGAAATCTTGACTTACCAGTTGTTTACTTGTAAGATGGTGAGGCCTGTGTCTTGGGCTAGCTGCTTCTTCTGCTCTTCAGAAGGGTATGGGTGCTGCAGGAGCAAACAGAGAGGGGAAAAACACACATGAGCCTTCTTGACTAACAGATTAACATACGTATTCATGAACAAATCAAGAACGGGGAAGGAAGCACACGCTCCAAGTTAGGTTCCTTGCTGTTTGTGTTCAATATGTTTCTGTATTTGTTGCATTGTGTAACCCAAGACTGCACCTTCTTGTGACCTCCACCCAACCCTGCCCCTCCCTTGAACAGTATAGACATTCACGACATACACGTGTCCACCCACTCACACACACTCATACACAAAATTCAGCTCTAAACCTGTCAAAGCTGGCCGAACAAGTTTGTCTGTCAGAGACAACAACACTATCCCCTATCCCAGCCCACCTACACACAAACCTATAGTGTATGCACCAATCATATGCAAAAAAAAAGAAGAAAAAGACACTTGTGAGCACATACATATTGACAAGCAAAGCTCTCCAGGAGGCCTAACACAGATATTGTGGTGTCTGAGAATCCCTTTATAATACTAGCAACAAAATGAGTGGGTGCAGATTTGCAGTAAATACACTTATCTTTCCTTGAATGTCTGACATGTATCCTGGTGGTGGCTTTTTCATAGAGATCAGATGAATACAGGCTAATGCAGAATGAACAGAATGCTGTGAAATCTCCTCCAAAGCTTTGCCAAGATTTTTTACCTGAAAATGGAATTCTCCAACAAGGGCTGCAATGATACTATTTGTGTCAGGTCCAATCTAAAGAACATTGGCTGATATAAATGGCAGACCTTGGGCTGCCTTGCTCCCCCTGGGCCTGCTATGAAGCATGACAAAACAACAGTGATCGCTGGTGACAGATGTCTTTAAGGGCCAGATTAGGAGTCGGGGCGCACGCAAACGAAACAAATGAGACACTATGCGTTTCATTCAGCCGCTCTAAACAGAGAGCATGCATGCACACAGACTTACACATGCACAAAAGCATGTGCAAACAAAAATAAACACAGATTCATAAAAACATTCATAAACATGACACCTGCAAATCATAACGCAGAAACATTCTTTTTCAAAGGTGATGTTTTTAATCCTTCTTTATTTTCAGAGGACTTTAAGTTCCATTGACAGGCATTCCTCTCAGTGAAGAAAATCATCCGCTTGTCCAAACTTTAACTTTACCATTTCAACTCCTTTCCCTCCATGTGCTCATCGAGAGAGCAAACTCCATAGCTGGTAATGCTCGCCTGGTTTCTGCTAATTGAATCCAAATTTAACATGAAATGATAACAGTTGCTCAAGAAGCATTTTCTCATTTACTGCTGGAATAATTGATGTAAGTTAGAATTCATATCAACAGAAAGGAGGATTTCTCCTTTCAGGTAGCCCTGCCTGTTTAAATGTTTTAATTAAAGGAGAGATGAAAAAAGAGGTTTGAGGAATGTGCTCAATTAATAACAAACAAGGCTAAGATTGGACAAATAATGAGTCCCTGCTGCAGAGGGGGATTAATCTGATTTGTACTTGTGTACGCAGTCCCTTTTAATATGCTAAAATTATTAACAAAGGAAAGATGATAATGCTTGCATAGAAATACATTTTTTGATTGCCAGGTGCTGACATTTCCTTGGCTGGGACAGACAGACTTACTATGTGTGTGTGTGTACGTGTGTGTG
>JAPMNP010718109.1:26686-55137 GCA_029874935.1 Atherina boyeri | reverse complement strand
CGCACTCTGCTGGGATTCCTTAAATAGGAAACTTTTTAACTGATTGGAATTACACTTTATTAAGTGCCTTGAGACGGCATCTGTCGTGAATTGGCGCTATATAAATAAACTGAATTGAATTGAATAGAAACAGGAACCACATGCTAAGCAGGAGGAGGTCGGAGGAAGACCCCCTTTTAAAAGTTGCTACTTCCTGGGAAAAGCTTCTCCAGATGATGTATAGCTAAAAGTAACAACACCATTTACATATTCGAATCTTGGCGGTTCTAGTGTTAACATATCCTCCATCAAGGCAGGTGTCATATTTGGCTGTGTTTTAGATAAATGTGATCTCAATCAAGACCAAAATTGAATGTTTTTTTTCTTCCTGTGCAGGTTAGATAAATTAGAAACAAGTAGGTTAGATAAATTTGTCATTTTAAATTGACCATTGGAATGAGTGTAAGCATGCATGGATGTTTGTCTCGTTTGTCTCTGTGCTGGCCCTGTGATTGACCTGTCTGCCAAGTTACAACTGGGATATATCTTCATTTCAACACAGTCATGCTTTTCTCTGAGTATAAAATGTAAGTATAAAAATCCATCTAAACCTGCATCTGCTCTGGATGACAGTTCAGATGTGGCCCCTCCAGGCTGCCGCATGCAAGTTGGATGCCTAGTGTAAACTGAGTGTACACACTTCCGCTGGTAAGAAATAAAACTGTAAGTAACCAATAGAAGCATTGTAATTTTTTGTCTTTTCTGGGCTTAATTCTGTTAACCATTGAATGTTTTACTTTACCATTTAGTAAAGCAAATTTTTCTTTGACTAAAATTAATCTTGTTTTTATCCTTTAAATACACTGTGGGCATGATATCATCACATTATTAGCTATTATTTTAACCATTTGTTTAAAAAGAAAAGTATTGATTAATATCATTATCACTATTGTCCCAATGAAATGAAAAAAAGGCTATGAAACATTTTTCTGTTGTATTTAAGCGTTAACTCTGCAGAGAGATATTAGAAAATCTTCTAAAACAAAAGTATGTATATCTAAACAGAATCAATTCATTCTAACAGAAAAGTGAGCAAGTGAATTTGATTTATGTAGCATCTTTTAAAACCTGGGTTACAAAAGTGCTTCAGGCAAAAAGAAAGGCAACATCTTAGGCAAGAATGTAAAGAAATGTAGAAAAGCAATGTGAAATGTTAAAATAACATAAAATACCAGGACAAGACAGATAAAACCATCTGAAGCAAGATACACAGCTAAGCTAGGCAAAACAGCATGAAACGGAATAATAAAACAGACATAAAAACATTTTGAAATGATATTAATCATCAGCTGTGATTTAAAACATGCAAGAAAGCTTGGAGATCTGACGCACGCACACAAACACTCTTGAAGTGATTATGAGTTGCTTCAAACCTTCACTTCATAACATTCTGTGACGTAGAGCTAAGTGCTGACTTTATCTAAATGTGTACTCATGTATGTGGATGAGATCATTTTAACATTGCAAATGTCCTCGATTCATTCTTTTATCTCTCTTTCTCTCTGAATAAGTCGGGTGATGAGTGCTGGCCTGGACAATAACTTAATGCTGGCATGGTAATGCTGTTCTCCAAGCTAAATCAAATTCTGCCTGTGAGACTTCTAAAGCACCAGAAATGTACACCAGAGTTCTGAATCTGAGATAAGACAGCTTGTCAGCCTTGATATAGCAAATACAGTCTGCAATTATGAAAATTGGGCATTTTAATATGATTAATTAATGTTAACTAATGACATTCAACAAAATAAATCATATGCATGCCCTTTTGGTAATATGGACAATAGTATTGTATTCACCTGTCAGTTGTCATCCCTTGACATCTGTTTGCTTCTCTCCTGCTTTTTGGTCTCTCATATACTGTTTTAATACAACTCAATTCCAAGAAAAGCTGCTTCATTTAAATACAGTCTGACCATTAAGGTTAACCAGCTGTCACCTACTTTGTAAATGTGATGTCAGGTGGCAAAATTAGTCCACATTCACAGCTTACAGCTGTGTAGTCAGCTGAATGTGCTGCTGACACTCAGCAGTGCAGACAGAGATGTAGCAAATTAGAAAGTGCTACTCTCAAAGGGCTGCTCTGGTGAATATCCTCAGTGGAAGCCAGCTGTACTTTGTCAAGAAAGTTGCTAGATTTGACAGCAGGTAATTTTTCAAAAACAATATAGAAACAAGTTGTGAGTGAGTCTGCAGCTCATCATGTTCGCTCACAGACACAAAGGTGAAGTGGGGACAGGACAGCGCTGTGAGGGACAGCAGAGATACAAACACTGCCACAGTTTTGCATAGGAAAACAGATATCTGATGCACTTATAAGGCTTTTAAGTAACTCAAAGTTTTTAAAATTGACAGATGATAAATTACTGTCTCATTTTCTGTCATGTTTTTTTTTAAATATCAAAGAAATATTTTAAAGCTATTTTACCATGAAGCCCTACTTCATGGAAAACTGTGACAATATTTAGATTGGAATCACAGAAATGGAGAATCCCAAAAATACAAATGGCACCAACATTCTTGTAAAAAAAAAAAAAAAAAACCCACAAAAGTCATGAAGTCATTCATACAAAATGGTAGCACAACCAACACAGATTATTTTTTGATCTGATATCATATTGATATTGATTATAAATACCATGACCAAATCCATTACATAAGCCAAAATGAAAAAGAGTCATAAAGGATCTTTTTCATTCTTTTGCTTCCGGTATCCTATCAAGAGTCACTTTCACTATCAAAGATAAATCTGGAGGGATGATATGCGAACATATCAATCTGTTTTGAATTGAAACATCTAAAACCAGGACAATCCACTTCTCCCCTTCTGATTTACAAGTATATTTCAAAGCAACTCATGGGCTCATCATTCTATATTGCAAGCCAGCCTACACAGGTACACATTAGGGGGGTGTATTTCTGCTTTAAAGGTGTTATAGAAGATGTTTCTTTTAATAATCTTTTCATTATTCCATGAAATTGGGTTCACTGCCCAATATAGGATGATTTATTTAAAGCTTTAAAAATAAATATTATTAAACATTAGCTGTGAAAGTAATGGCACTTAAAACACATCAGCCAATCATTTCTGCTCTCATCGCATGTTTTATTTGTCTATTGGCCAATCAATCACTCAGTCACAGCGGTTGCTAATAGCTAAAACTGTCTTAAAGGCGTGGCCAGGGAGGGAGCTGTGACTCAAGTGGGCTGGTTTTGTGCATGCGCTTTATTTAAAAAACGGTCTCTGCTTTCTTAATTACCATGAACATCTTCTATACCACCTTTCAAAGATTAACTAATGCATCTAAATACATGGAGTATAACATAATTCATGGATGACACATGAGAACGACCTGGCTTAATACTTCGGTGGCCCCGGAATGCAAACCACATCAACAAATCACTAAACACAACGCCAAATTAAAGAAACACGTCAGCAAATTAAGAATCACAACAGCTAATCAAGTATCACAACAGCTAATCAAGTATCACAACAGCTAATCAAGTATCACAACAGCAAATCAAGAATCACAACAGCAAATTAAGAATCACGACAGAAAATCAAGTATCATGACAGCAAATCAGGAATCACAACAGCAAATTGAAAATCATGACAGCAAATTAAGAATGGTAAATTTGTACAGCTGATATACCCTAACTTTGTTATTTGCTTTGATAATTAACTCGGGCACATATTTGTGGGCGAACACACATTTGTTGGTAAATCAATGCCACTAGGAGGATGCCACAAGCACATGTTAACAAATTTAAAGACTGCAATCAAATTATAGAGAACAGGCCTTCTTTGTTTACATGACAATATGTACAGACATGTAAATGAAAAGCTAGAATCAGATTTTTATAAATCTGTACCAGCCCATATTAAAAATAAATTATTAAACCTCTTTTCCTGAGGGGCGGTGCAGATGAAGAATGTAAACAAAAAGCATATCAGGCCATGCCAGTTTGATAATTTACAGCTGTATAATGAAATGATGCTCAGTAAAGATCTCATAGTTCTCTCTTTTGCCAACAGAGCACTTGTGGTTTACTTGTGGTTCCTAGAATGTCTTAAAGTAGAAAGGGAGGCAGAGCCCTGAGTTATCAACCCCTCTTCTTATGGAACCAGATCTCAGTTTGAGTTTGGTGAGGCAGACACGTGCTCTACCTTTACAATTAGGCTTAGAATTTTTTTTTTTTTATAAAGCTCATAGTTATGGCTACTTGGGTGAACTTAGGCCATCCTTTTACAGCAGGTGGATATCCCATGCACTTTTTTCCATTTCTCTCTCTTTATTCTTTTTTTATCCATGTACAAAAATATTACATTGTTATTATCATTAACTTGTGTTTCCTTTTTTCTTTCTCAGTAGACACCCTTGGCTACATACACATACGGTGCGGTTGACCCCGCTGTCCTGGCCTACCTACCACCAACTGGCTGAGGAAGATGGCCACCCTTCCTGAGTCTGTTTCTGTAGGAGATTTTTCTTTCCACCGTTGCCCAACACCCCGTGCAGGCTCAGGATGGAGGATTGAATCGAAGAGAGGATTCAATACAATCCACTGATTTCCTTGGCTCGCCAATAATATTTTATGATTTGGCCTTTATGAACTCAGTTATATATTGGATTGATGCGGATCATATAATTAAGTCTACTGAATGGGACTGCATCTGTATGAGATGACTTAGTTGTGAATCGGTGCTATACAAATACAGGGTTTTTCTTAGCCCCGCATTTGTAGTCTTATCATAAACTACAATTATAGTCTCTGAATATTTAATAACGAGGTTGCTATTGCAATATTCATCCATGAAATTTAGCCACTGTTAGTCTGACACGTTGCTGCATGGAAGGCTAGTTGTTGTTTACAAATACAGCGGAAAAGTGCGGGTGGGGCTGCACCACATTGAGGAGAAATACACACAGCCTCAGCTTTTCAGGGGAAAACAGATGGTGACAGATTATATCAAAACAAAAAGTATGGTCTGATTTCATAACTTCTTTGAAAATATACCAGAAGTCAAAAGTCAGCTTACCGCCCAACCCTAATTCATAATAACGTCCCACTGGGTAAGTGTTTAGATCTGTAGCACTACAACTGTACTATACTAACTTCTTTTACAATGTTACTCTCTCATCATAAAATCTGAATGATTTCCAGAGTTCATGTTGCATTGTAAACAGCATTGGTCACCTGACCTGTTGAATTTATTTAGACTTTGCATGTAATAATGATGGCTGATTTCACACTTGGATCTACGCTTGCAAATGTGACAGCATGTATACTATTGAAATATTGTAAAAACTCACTGTCCATTGGTGCTTCTCAAAGTGAGAGTACGATCCTAAAAGTGTCTGTTCGAGGATGCTACGCTATCAAATCTCACCGAGGGACAGCTCAAATGTACAAGAATATATAAAGGACTAGTCCTTCATTCTGTGAAACTTCAGTGACAATTTGCCATCATAGTAAATACTACAGCCTTACCTGAAAACTGTACTTTTGGAGTGTTCGTAGCTCTATTGTAGAAACATATTGTTCATAACATATTTCTTTGAAATAATTCAATGATAATTTTAGCCCCAATAAAAATACTAATTTATGAAAACAGTTTGTCGTGGAAAAAAATAAAGAGCAACTTCTGTCAATGATTCAGATGAGAAAGTCCATTCATGTTTATTGAATCTTCTGCACAAGAGAGAGCTGTCACATCAGATCCACGAGGGTCTAGTATCAGGGCTCTAGTATGAGATTATTCAACAGACAGTCTGATTCCTTGATCAACTCAAGACTGAGCTGTGAATTTCGTCTTGCAAGAACAATGGTTTGGCTTAATTTACTAAGACACAAAGCACTAATATAGTTTACAAACTTCCTAATGATAAATGGAAATAAATCAATACAATTCCCACCACAAGTTAAATAGCTAATTTCTTGTAATGTACACAGAAAAGTAACAAAATCACCCATCAACATTGACGTATCAAATGTTAAACATTTGTTAGAGTTGTAAAAATGTCACAAAGTAACAGTACTGACATCTAGAGGTCAATTTGGAGATAGCAACCATTTCAAACACCAATCATACAACCTTGCAACAAATACTTAATCCCAGTTGGGTAAATTGAATGTCAAGCAAAAAAAGCACGGGACTTTAGCAATACCTTAAATATCTTTGTCTTTATTAGTGACTTCCATCTGGGAAAATCTTCATTCTTGTTTTCTGCATTTCAAATTTGCTTCACCTCATCTTTTTCTTTCCTTTGAGAATCAAAATCACATCCCGCTTGCATTATGTAAAAAAAATTCTCAAATGGTTTTCCTGAAACATTACAACTACACAAAATGATTAATTTTGTATTAAGATTGAGAAATAAATATATATTTAAAAAAATGTGTGCAAATAAAAGGGACATCTGACATTTAGTTTATTCTTGTCACCTGTGGTTGTGTTGCACCAAAGCTCTAAAAACGCAGAGAACAAAACTTACCAAACTTACTATGTTAATTAAAATTCAAAGTCAAATTTTACCCCCCACCCCACCCCATCTAGATGCATGCAGCCATATTACATATGGATATACCCATACATAAATACAGACAGAAACATATATATATCAAAATTAAAACTGCACAAAATTGAGAACAATGAGGCAGAAATTGGCCTTAAATCCAGACAACACTTCGTCATCACAACACTCCTCAATGCCAGCTCTGTCTACCCTCAATCATGTGGCCCAAAACAAAGTACCACACTCTGCTCCTGGCCTCTGCTACCCATCTCTCTCTCTCTCCTGTTTCCTCCTCATCACGTGGGGATGGAAGTGGGGGAAGAGAGTGCACTAATGCATTCATTCAGCTGGAAGTACAAGTACACAGTGTGTGACCACCGCGGTGGATATTGTACTGCTGACAATGTCACATGCCGCAGCACCATGGAAGTCCAAATCCCAATCCACTGACATAGTACTCCTGAGCGCAGCAGGCACCCAATATAAGCAGATCAAGGTAAGACTTTAGAGTCAAATCCCTCATAGAACAAAGAATTGTGCAAAGTACAATAGCCATTGATGTATAATGAGAAAACATGCAGTTTTAGCTTAAGTTCAGGAGTATTTCAAACAGGGTTCAAAAGGATTTCAAAAGAAAACTAATAGTAAAATTTTCGACTGTCTGCTCTACTGAGATGTTATCAGATGTTCAATTGCTCGGCTCGCTGAGTAGTTCTTTTCCACCCTGAGTTTGAGAATTTGAAAAAAAAATCAATGTCCAAAGTTATGAAAATCTTTCCATAGTTTATGTCCTTGGATTTACCTAATAAATACAGTAAACTCAAATAACCCCTTGGCACTTTTGAGCTGCTCACAACTATTCAACACAAAGAAAACAAAAAAAGTCCAAGAACTATTCTTCAATTGCAACCGATAATACAAGCAGTCCGACTTTATTATACAGGGCAGAAATTTCAAGGCATCAAATACAATTTCAATTATACAGGAAGCTGCTTGCATGACTGGCTTGAAACTCACTAATCTACTTCTCATTCCTGGACAGCTCAGAGTTGAGGGTGTAATAATTTCCCTATGCTCATTGATCCAACAGACTGGTATTTAAATGGTTTGACCTTATCCAAGCTGCAAAGCATCAATTGGATCCTTCAGTGTGTTCTCTGATACCAAAAGCCTGTCATGATCCAGCCAGCACTTGCCAAATGTACAAGTACTGCAAGACTGCGGATAATTGATTGTATCTATATCAATATCAAATATTCATATTGGGTTGAATTGTCAATGTGATTAATCTCAATTTATCTACTTTTTTTTCTATTTTGAATAAGTTTTAAATACTAAATGAATCACTGCTTAAGTTTTTTTTTTTTAAAGAACTCAAAGCACACCATCATCAGACATGACCTAGATGCTATAGCTCCCATCTGTCAGGTTTAAGGGAACAAATATAGAACTCAGCATGAGAAAACAATGTCAACGCAAAAGTCTAACTAAAAGAAAGGGTTAAACAAATTCTTTGTTTTGTCTTTCTAAGATGAAAATCAAATCCCTGTTAAACCTCTTGACCAGACAGTGTCTCAGGTCTATTTATTGTTTAATACCACAGATGAAGTTACAGCGGGGCATCCCTTTCTTCTCCAAGACAACAACAATGAAATCTAAGGCTGAGAAATCCTCTTCATGTTTTCTTTTAATTCTTGCAGACATAAACCAATACAGCTGCCAGATCGGGATGAGGTTTTTGAGGGCATGAAGCTTTGATCAAATCAAACAAGAAGGTACTGAATCCCCATGTTTCTGTCTGCTCTAATAATGAAGAGGAGGTGGGAAGACGAGTCTCCAGCATTGCATTTCCAAAAACAACCTTAAAAGAGGGGGGAAAATATTGTGGAGACTATTCATACAGTAGCCTCTTCCTTGTAGCATAATATAAGCAATGGTTAAATCATTGCAAATATGATAGTAGACAATTATTTACACAGTGGTTATGAATAAATGCTGTTTGAATATGGCCCTTGCCTTTTCAGTCTGGTCATTTTGTAATCAAACTTTGAAATCTCGATTGTAATAATCATTGATGTGTAAGCACGCGTGTGCATGACCACACGCACATGTGCATTCTTCTTATATGTGGAAAAATTTAATATGGTTTAAAATAGACAAGTGAAGGCTTTAATCACACAACAGATCAAAAGCTCAGCATGCACAATGCCAGCTCAGGCTTTATGAGTCTGTTAACACTGTGATTTCTTTTTAGGATTGGGCAGGATTTCGGCAGCACACAGACCAGAAAGAGGAGTCAGTCGATTGTAACTGTAGAGGCCAAACAGGCCAGACACAAGCTCTCGCCCTGCTCCTCCCTGTCAAGTCCAGCAGTCACGGTCTAACCTGCTGCACACAAGGCCCCTGAAGTGACTCATCAGGGAAGGGAGAACGACGGAGGACTTTACCTGCTGGAGGTCACTCCAGACACGCTGCTGCACCTGAGAGTCTCAGAAAATCAAGGGATGGTTTTTCTCTTTTTTTTTTCTTCCAAGCCAAGCTGGATGAATGAATATGTTTTCGAAAATGAACTATATGACTCCATCCTAGACATTGCAACAGATCTAGTTAACTCTGGGCATTTAAAAATGTTCTTACATTACTTCAGTTAGAGCTATTGGGCAAAATAATGCAATGTTTCCTCCTTCAAATAACATCATATTAATGTTGTACATCTAGATAAGATGTGCAGCATGCCATGGGACTGCCATGTGTCTGCTTAGAACTGGCATATGACCAAATGGGCAAATATGCCTCTCAGGCTATTTAAGATCACCAAACATGAGGAGCAGATGGTACCTGTGGCCACAATGTTAGATAGTGTCAGCCAACTGTGGGTGTCTTTCTAGCATGATTTAAAATATGATATTTAGTTCGAAAGTGAACCTGTGTCAAGCTGTAAGGTCCAAGCAGTCATCAAATTGCAGCAAATCAAATGATGCCATTCTTATTCCAAAAGTACCTTCTTTTTAAAAAGAAGATACTGTATAGATGAAAAGGAATACCCACTGAAGAGCTTCCTGTCTTTCTCAGGTCCATATTTGCCCTCACTAAGCTGCTCTTCTTGATCATCACAAAGGGAGAATCACGTTGTGACAGCTTGTCATCAGAATTTTCCTTCTCAACAGTTACACTAGGGTGCAGAGTAAACATTTATTAAGTTGTGAATCAAATCATTCCTCCAGATTTGTAGATAAACTCCAAAGAATAAAAGACAACCTATAAAAGGAGCCTGTGTGGTCCAAATGACTTGGATCTCGTGGTAAACTTAATGCACAATGACTGTAAAAATGCAACTTTTAAAAAAAGCAACACATGACGTGACAACCACCCACCATGGATAATTCGGTTGTTTTACACACAGAGGCAGATGCTACACACGCAAAAAAGGGTTTTCTAACAAATAAATTCCACCTTAGTAAAAAAGAAAAAGACGACATCATGTTTGCAAGAGATACACATCAAGGTTAGCACGTTCAGCACATGTCTGCCTCTCAGCACCTTACCAGGGAAGTATCAGTGCCCTCTTCCAACTCCAAATATCTCCACACAGATCTCGCCACCGCTCGTGTCTCGGCTCTGTCTCGACCCTCGGCGTGTTGTCCTGCCTCTTGTGTCCCGCTACACGTCCGTCCGCCTTTCCTCCCAGCTGTGTAACTGTCATGTGTTTCCCACTAAATTGTCCTAGTAATCTTCTCAAAAGTGGGATGTGAAGAGCGTTCGGGGTCCGCCTACCGCACGCACAGTCGGCGACTCAGATAAAATTAGTGTGCTGTGTCTGCTGAAAGCTGGAGCGCGCAGCAGCGCGAGAGCCCTCGATTTGGCACGGGCCTATGTAATCGTTTATCGTTGACAAGCGCTAGATTGATGATAACATCCCCCGGTGAAAAGGTTGCGATCACCGCTTTAACATGATGGAAATGTGACTGTCCTTTCACACGATGCTGATTATATTTAGATTATATTCAATGCAACTCATTCACTTCGAGTCGTGCTTGAGCGCGCGCAAACAGAGAGTGAATGAGCGCCAGGGCACAAGATGTACCATGCATGTGTTTAATCCATTCGATGGTTTTCCCTTTAATTGCTCACAATAATGGAACTCCTGCCGACTTTTTTTTATTAAAAGCTATCCAATTGCAGTGTTTTCTTTTGACACGCAATTGACAACGTAAACACCAGCCAGTGCCTGCTGCTTACGCACAAAGGATGGGCAATGCACGCTCCATTTCTAGGTCATCGGCTGTAGTGCGTTTTGATGTCACACTGCTCCAGGGATCGTCTTTTTTGCCTCTCTCTTCCAGGCTCATGTTTGCCGAGGAGCATACCTTTTGTAAAATTAGAACAGGTTCCTTTCTGTGTAGCCTATATGTATGGAGGTAGAGCTAAAGAGGCAAAGACATTTTGTTTTTTTCATGAAATATTGAAACTGGATAAACGGACTCTTTTATACATGATTTATAAGGTAGTATACCCGCATTATATTTGCAGCTTTCTCCATCATATATCCATTTTGTCCTATCAGTGAGCCTTTGAAGCTGTCGCAGTAAGCCTAACTTTGTTGTAAACAGAGGAAATTTAACTTCTGGGACATATAAGCTCAGCATCTGCTCTGAGGTTGACCCAGTGGGGAATGGCTACCCATAGAGGAAAGGGCCAGAGATGCTGAGAAAGTGGTTTGTGCATCCCACAGGTCACTGGAAGAGCTCAACAGATGTATGCTATAGTTCAAAGAGTGACTCTCAAGTGCATGTGAAGGCATGAAAGCAATGCACTTTTATCTGAGATGTAACTCCTGAGCACTGTCTACTGATTCCTGTTCTCACATAACACGCTGGTATGCAAATTTAAGCACTGTCAACTAATGAGGAGGATAGGGTGAAGGCAGAGGACAGCTGGTTTGTGACTCAGCAGGGAAAGCATTTTTATTCAGCTGGGCTCCCCTGTTCTTTCATCAATTTAAAGTCGTGAGATCCACCTCACCTCAACTATCTGTCAGCTGAAAAGATGATAAATGTGTTTTTTGTTTTTTTAGAAGACTCTGGCAGCCAACATCAATGCACAGCAGAGGGTCTCCATAGAAACTGTGTGTAGCACAGGTCTGTGTCAAAAATAAGACATCTACTGAGGAGAGACACTAAATGAACCCAGAGGGCTTAATGTATTTCAACTCATCAATGACCACCCTGAATCTGACAGACTCATTACACAGTTGATACAAAATAGTTACAAACAAGATCAGTGTCACAATAAGAGAACAATATAACAAATTAAACAAAATGTTCATGCATCTATTTCTTCTATGAGTTTTATCCTGTTTATGGCTTGTTGGAGGGCTAGAGCCTGTCCCGGCTGTCACAGAGCAAGAGGTCGGGTAGAAAGAAATCTAAAGGTCCAAATAAAAAGTGCATTTGAGGCTGATTATCATCAGTTTGGTGTAGATATTCAGTCAGATACTAGCTACAAAGAAAAGCTGAAACTTTATTGGTCATAAAGGACAATGTTTACAGTTAGGTCAGAAAATATTTGGACACAAGATTCATCTAGAGTTTTGTCATGAATATGGGCTACAAAAAAACACGGGGGGGTCATCTTTATTTGAGGGTAATCACATCTAAATTGGATGACAACTCTTAGATATGTCAAATACATGTAAAAGGATAAATAAACACAAATAGAATCTTCATTTTTGATAATTTGTTGAGAATCCATTGAAAATGGATAGCACCAAAGAGTGGCTTTCAGAATTTCTAATGCTTTGTCAGCCTCTTATTGTAGCAATCTCCAGTTTTTCCTTTGTATGATTATTCTGTCATTATGTCATTTTCAGCATGTTAAATTCTAAAATAGTCATGATACAAAAAAATCTTTAATTTGTGTAGGTAATCATAAACACACCCAGCATGACTTTGGAGTAATGCATTTCACTTGGAGGTTTCTTTAATGTCTGAAACACATTTTAGATCATTTACATGCCAAACAGACCAACAAACATTAAAAACATTTTAAGAATTTATATGATGTTTTTTTAATATATTGTTATTTTACTTTTTGTGAATGCAAAAGGTATAATCCAAAATGGCAACCTCTAAAGCAGTGGTTCCCAAAGTGGGGGTCAGGACCACTATGGGTGTCGCCAGATAATTTCAGTGGCTCGCCAGATAATTGTAAATGAATATAATCCTACATTCATTAAGTAAATTTGGGAATTTTATTAGTGCTGTTAAAATTAAAGATAGTTAGAATAATTTTCAAATGATACATGTGCATGAGACCGCCTCCTACCCCGCCTATCCTCCTATGATAGACTCCCCCCATTACGCAAAAATTAGACAGGTTGATTGATGTACCAACGACCAATATTTAACGACATACAGTAGCTATGTTTGGCTATTGTTTTCTGGGCGCCACCACATCCAAACTCTCCATTTATTTTTACTTTTTTTTTGTTTTTCATAAGTACGGGGCTGCTACATATCTCTCCAGTAGGTTTCAACAAAGATTTAAATTTTGTCAAAAATGAAAAATCCTCTGTACCAACTTTAACACATAATCTGTGAAATTAAAATGTTAATTTCTCAATGCATCAACGCATAAACAACAAATTATTACTTATGCCATATTAAACCTTTTAAACTGCATGTTTTGATGGCGCTATGCAGTTAAAAAAAGCTCTGGTCATGAAGCTTTAAAAATCTGATTTTGGCCTTATTTTGGCAAGAGAAGCTGATTTTGGGCACTGGTGCCTGGTCACAGCAGTGAACTAAATCCACTAAAAACAGCTTTATCCTCCTTATTGATTCATTTTCTGACAGTTTTCCAACTTTACATTTAGAGAATGCTGCAGGATCACCGATCTGATATATCACACAATTAACCACCCAGTTGTCGTGGGGTGGGGTATCAGCGGATATCAATGTATGTTATCTTGGGGGTTGTGGCTCAAAGAGCTTGAAAACTACTGTTCTTAAGTACCCATCGTACATATGGCAGGAAGGAATGCAACCAATTTGAGCATTTTAGGAGGACAGGTGACTGGCGCACTTACAGGCACAGCTTTTTTGCTATGTACCTCCAACTGTGGAATGTGCGTCTGAGACCAAGATTAGGTTTTTGTTTATTTCTTAATCAAACCAACGGCTCCAAGCCAATTTTCTGATAGATTATTTTTCATTCATTCATTTTTTTTTTTCCATTTTGACACAAAAATGGTTTGTTGGTTCTAAAGCAGAAGAAAAGAACATTTAGTCATCGATGAACAAACTTCAAAACTGTACACACATTATTCCACCATGTGCCCTGTGTCCACAAAGTGCTGCAGCCGTCTGAACTTCTTTGAATGGATTTAGAAAACAATGAACACCTTTGACTTCAGGGAGGTCTGGCAAGTTTGTAACAATGTAAGAGCTTAACTGGAGTAAATACGACAAAATGAAAGTCTTTTCCAAGGAGCTTCTCTTACGAGTCTTAAGTTTGATTTGTGTCCACCTGTCCATCCTCCGGTGGCCACCAGCCCCCACAGTGTGCATAATTAGTAGAAATAGAGAGAAAAGATCTTGTCACAGACCACTAAACCCATTCAGTCGATTGTACTGAACACTGCTGGGAGATGCTGCACTCAAAGTCAATTAAGGTCAATCTCCCAGTGTATTCATCATGCAGGGAAAAGATGGCAGTCACCGTGTGATTATCACTGTGATGTGGACCACTCATGGATGAGCAGTGAATGGCGATGCTGTGGAAATTATGTGGTTATGTAATTACTTGTGAACTGGTTTCAGTGTGATGAATCTTCATGCTGGACTAAAGGCAGTGTAGTGGAGGTTTATTAGTGCTTTGAATATCGAGTGTGACTGCAACTCATATTCATGCTGGGTGAACATCAACACTGATTACACTAGACATGTTGCTCAGGGGCAAGGCCGGATTATCCAATGGGAACTGAGGGCACGGACCCAGGGGCCCACGCCCACCTGGGACCCACGGTAAAGAAAAAATGTCATCTGATCAGAGGCTCCATTGCCAACAGGCTTACAGGCAAATGCTTGGGCCCCCCAGCAAGAAGGGGCCCCTAAGGGCCGACCAACCATGAATCACTTCAGAGTCAGTTTGTATCTCCTGGTTGCTGATTCATCAATGCTAATAAAAAACTCTCTGTCTGTGAGATAAGACCCAAACCACTTTAAAACCGTACCAGAGATACCTGCTAAGTTTCTGAGTCGGTTTAATACATTATAATATGAGTGAGGTGAATGCTGGCTGGAGGGCCCCACTGTAAAATTTTGCATAAGGCCCCAAGAAACTCTAGGACCACCTCTGTTTACTTGGATCACCACATGATGGTAAATGGTAAATGGCTTGCACTTATGTAGCCCTTTTCAGCCGTACACCTACAGCCCCAAAGCGCTTTACACTGCAGACATTCACCCATTCACACACACATTCACACACCGGTTGTCGGCAGCTGCCATGCACCAGTGCTGGCCTGGCACCTTCAGAAAAAATATGGACAGAAAGGCAGGAGCAGCCAATCATATCTTTCATTCATCAAATGTAAGGACTTGATTCAGTTAATGGAAAACAAGTGGAAGTTACAATAGCAACAGAAAGAAGAGATCATCATGCAGGAAGTCAGAGGACAGACAGGAGAAAGACGATACCAGGTGTGTGTTAAAGAAAGGACACAGGTAAATGAGAAGAGAATGATGAAGAGATCTTCAGACAGGCAGACACAGATGGAGCAAATGAAGAGTGGATAAGAAAAAAAGTCCAAAAATCAGCTGAAGAGAGGAAGACAGAGACAGAGGCCCTTACAGGCAGGGCTGAGAGGTTACAACTGTATGTTTGAGGACAACCAACATGAAACAAGATGTATTAAGCTGTTTCATTTAACTGAAACATTTACTTCTAAAATGTAAGCATTTTCTATTGCTGCTCCTAAAACATGGAACAATCTACCCAATGTTAATGTTAGACAGGCCCCTTAGTTGTTCACATTTAAAACTTATCTTAAAACCTACATTTACTAGTTGGCTTTTGACCCATTATGAGACACTGCTTTTATTTATTTCATGTTGTTTTTTTATTGTAGGACTGTAGGTCTTTTACTTCTGTTGTAGCTGTATTTTACTATTCTATCATTCGTTTCATACCTTATATTTTTACACTTCATTTATCACTGATGTACAGCACTTTGTTCCAGCTGTGGTTGTCTGAAAGTGCTTTATAAATAAAGTTGGTATAGTATGGTATTGTGTGGCAAAACCATATTTTGAACATCAATATAAAAAAAAGAACACAGCAAATACCCAGCAATTGTAAATGTTACATAATGGCACTGTAAGCTTGAACAATCAAAGAGCTACAGAAGCATTTATCGAGAGGAGACATCTGTCATACCAGAGGACTGCTGTTTGTTATTCTGTCCAGACTTCAATCATTTGAGAAAGTTTTTACAGAACAAGTTCACAAAATGTCCCCTTCGCCTACAAACACAAACACATACTTGGGCCACCTGCCCATCCTCCTCTTTAACCATCAAAGAGCCACACACACACACTCACACATATTTAGCTTTGCAGCATAGAGAGATGTCCTCAACATTATTCCCCTCTGCGGGAGGAATTCCCCAAAGGAGCAGCCTGGCTGTTACAGGGAGGGGCTGAAACATCGAGGCCCAAACCAAGAAGAAGGTCATTGTGTAAATGGGTGTAGACATCAAAGATTTAAAAAATGATAATGGTTATAAATGAATCAACGATATGTATGCTTTCAAGATGTTCCTTTTATGTTAACTATGGTTACTATGACGTTTGTTTTGAAAAAAATTTTTTTTACAAGAAATCTTGAGTGAATTGACTATGGACTCAAGTTTTAAAATCAAACTTTAGTACAAAAAGTTCATCCTATGATTAATTTTTTTTCCCCCTTTTGCCCTCTTGGGAATTATCTCTCCAAGACTGATAACATAATCTTCCATAAATCTAACTGCTCAAGTCAAAGCTGAGCAGCCTCACAAAGCTGCATGTTCTGTTGACTTTTCCTCATTCAAATGGTTTCTTTTCTATGGCCTGTATTATGGATTTAATTTTTGTACAATAAAAGAATAACAATCTGGTCCGATGGTAGATACCAAACATTTTCTTTTCACTTGTTAACTTTTCTAATTTTGCCAGCAGCTTGGTATAGACTTAGGTAATCAATACACAAATCAAAGTGACTGACCATGCAATGTTAATGACACAGTAATGACATACTGCTGCAGGCTGTCTCCTGTATCGTATCTGGGAATGAAAAGATATACAGAAATTGTGCATGCCCACAAATATCCTCCAAACACTGGTTCTGGACAATATTCGCTGCACTGACTCCACTGACATCAAACCAGGGGCCATGGCTGTTCTTAATCTGGTGTGTACTGGTTGTCATCTTGACCCTGAAATTAAAAACATTTATTTCAATCTAATTAATAATGACATTCTCTTGACATTAAATGAAAGCAAATGTTGGAAAAACAATATCGACCAAATGATTGTCTTCAAAATAGATACCAGTTACAGCCCAGGAATTTACGACTGGTGCATCCCTTATAAAAGGATAAAGATTATGCACAAAAGGAAACATGGAATGTGTTTCTGATTATCATAGTGAGACTTAAATCAAGAAAACTTCCTGACCTTTTGCTATCTAGGGTTTTATCTAAAAGGATCTAAGTTACATATTAATTTCTCCAAAACAGTCTGTGGGTTTATGCAATGCTGGCATAGCATCAGTTACTAGTTTACACATAACATGAGTTTATTAAAAACACATTTAGACTTTTTTTCTTTAAATTCAAACAGATACCATAACAGAAATGTTTTAAGGGCCCTTTGGCAGGAATATCCAAAGACATCCAAGGAGCAGCAAGTAGATAATAAAGTTGAAATACCTCATTTCATGAAAGCTAAGATTCAATAATACATCTAAACTCTTTCTAAATGAATGTGCTGATGTGAAGTTCCTAAGATATTGAATTCTGTTTTTCCATGTTTGGACAGCTGGCCTGGAGTTTTAAAAGGAGTTGCCTGCATGAGACAAGTGCATTATCAGTGTGGGTTCCTCTGTTTGAAATGTGTTTGTTCTGAGTATAGTCTTAGATGTATTTCCTTTTTGATCCCTGAGGAAAGGAACACAAACAGTTTGGATGTAGACACACGTGACATCGTACAGTATGTCCTTAGGATCAGTGAGTGTATTCACAACAATGAGCAGAAAGTGTGTTTAACTCAAAGTTAAAGCTCAGACTGTCACAGGTGTATAAAGAAAATAGAAAACATATATAAAAAGGAACACAAAGTTTTGTAATTCAATGCTCCAGAAGTCTCACAGGTATACAAGCCTTGTTTCTTGACCTCATGGCTTAGTTTTCACTCATTCACAATCAACTCGACCTGTTGTGCGTCTATAAATATGTGCCCTTTTATTGATCCATTAAATCAATTCAGTTGCAGAATCATATTAATTTTCACAAAAAACTTCTTGCAGTCAATCCCTGCTGATTCACAACAGAGGGTGAGAATACTTTTGAATATGAAGTAAAGTCTTAACAAAAAAATTCTTTACCTTTCATCAAAAGTATGAAGAAAAAAACCTTGCTTTTAATGAAAGACATTTTATTGTTCTGCAGTTTCTGAGGTGACATGTTAAAGAAGAGGGAATGCTAGTGTGAGGCAAAATCCACAATTTAGGTCATCTGATCTGCTGTATGGTTACACGTTGAAATGTGCCAAAAGCAAGGATATAACATCTGTTCAAACTAAAACTAACAACGCTGCATCTCAAAACACGCACAACTGACTTTATTATGAAATTTAGGAATCCCTTGCTATACAACATGAATGATGTGCATGAGCTGAAGTCTACATATTTACATAATCTTTTCATTTATGACATAAGGCACTCATATTTAAGGGTCATCCTTTCACAATTTATTAAACACAAACATGGCCACAGAGTGTTATGCAAAACAGCTTAGTCAACTGACACAGATTCTGGTAAACTGAGCCAGAGCTGTGCTGAAAACTGAGTAGGCATTCACAATTGTCCCTGTGAGGCGATGAGCAGTTCATCCTGTGCTGCAGTATTAATCAACAGGAAGATCAGGGCTGTCATTCTGCTACTACGAGGTTACTAAATCTGCACTGTTTTGAACGTCATCAGTCAAAAGGTGACCTATGTAAAATTCAGCCTCCTCAATTTCAATTTCATATAGTTTTATATGAAGTTTCTCGATTGCAGATTCACTAATAGAATTTAACGGAAATGATTAAACTAAAATTTATCTCTAGCTGCAACATTGTGAATGCTGTGTTATGAGTCAACACCAGTGGTCTTAATCCTCCACTCACCGCCCCACCCTGTGCCCTTCAGTATGTTGAGGGCAACCGTCATGCTGTGGTGACAGACGGGAGGGGAGGCTGCCGATATAAACAGATACAGCAAAAGCACAGCAAAGAATGAAGATTTAATCTGTTAAGTTTCCCATGATAGGCACTTTTTTAAATTATTTTTTAAATAATGTTTTAAATGTTGGTTCTTGTGTTTTACTGTTGATTTTATTGTTGATTTTTGTAAAGTGTCCTTGAGTGACATGAAAGGCACTTCTTGAATAAAATGTATTATTATTATTATTATTATTATTATTATTATTACACAATTAACCATATCTTTAAAATGTTTAAAAAGGACATGGAAGTCTAAAGAAACATTCAAAAGAAAGTTTTCCAAAAGTTGAAAATGTGTGGAAGATTTAGTGATTTCAATGTTATTTAATTTGAAGTAAAATTAGCACAGACCCTTACAGGGATCAGATTCAGTTATATTCATAAACATGAAAATGCTGAACAATACAGCCATCTGCTGATCTATATAACACACACAAAGATATATAGTCTTGGGGATAAAACTAAATAAAAAGCAAGAGCAGGTATCAAAGAGAAACATGCACCTGCTTCAGAAAATACAGAAAGATCTTCTACTTTCCTTTTTATAGTGACATAAGGCAGCGGGCTATTAGCCCACATCTCTGTGGCCTAGTTTCAAGATTTGTTGAAATATTACATAAATAAATAAACAAATAAAAAGGGATGGATTAAGAATGGATTAAGGATTTGTGAAGCACCCTCAAGACGCAGGTGTTTAAACCAAGAACACAAGTAACATGCCAGACATTAAGCTGTGGGAAGAGGATATGGAGACAGCCAAGAAACAGCAGACCGTGACACCGTGCCCAGTGGTTGAGAAAGATTTGGTAAAGCACAGAATGAGTTTAGCATCAACCTGTGAAACACTGGCTTTTTATACAAAAACGGAGGAACATAGATATAGCATGAAAAACAGGTAGTTCCAGGCTGAGAGAAAAATATTAGAATTACCCTTTATAGTTTTACCAGCTTAAAAACCTTGGATGCATGATATTTAAACATTGATTGTAAATATATTATGATTATTTAATGTATTAAAGCAAAGTAACTGAGCAGTAATTCTAATAGAACATCTGTGTAAATCTTGAATATGGTTGATTCAAGGTAAAGCNAAAAAAAAAAAAAAAAAAAGAAAAAAAAAGGAGATGATTAGTAAGACCAGGACACATATTTTAGAAAAACCAAGAGGCTTGTAGGCAACAGTTTGTGCACATCGAGGGCAGGTTTAATTACAGGTGATTTTTATGGGTTTTCACAGAAACAAAATGTCCACAGTATCTGCGTAATTTCATATACAGTACAAACACTTTACAAAATGTACATTACACTGAAAGCATGTTTAAAGACAAAATATGCAACTACACATTTTTACAAAAAATAAAAGGATTTTAATACATATGGTGAAGATATAAATTCTAAATTTGTACCGGGGGAGGGGGATTATTTTGACAAATAAAAATCTTATTTTACAGTTTTGGCTGATGCCCTCTTCTGTTCACTCTATCTCAGTGAAGCGTGCGAACATGGCCTTACGAACAGCATCCTTGTAGGTATCAGATGGTGAGAGTTCATACGAGCTTCCTTTAATACCCAAGCCTGAGCCCTTGGCCCTTAATGAAGCCTTGGGGGAGAAGTGAAGGCGTTTATTAGAGGAGACAGATTGGACATAGGTGCCCCTCAGGTAACAGTGCTAATTGCTTTGTGAATAAAACACACAACACACTGACTGACAGATTCCATCTGTTAGAGGAGCTGGTATATGGACATTACAGAGTTCACCTAGTTTTGTAACCGTTTACTTACCGAGATGGGAGTTGTGATGCCCTGTTGGTGGCGTCCCAGACCTTTGCCCTCCTGCCAGCCCATTGCTTGCAACATTTTGTTTCCAATATTGTCGCTAGTTAGGCCGTCTTTTGTGGGTTGCTCATAATTTCTGTTATTGGTAAACAGCAAAAGTTGAAAAGGTAAAGAAGCAAACAATGGCAAGCTTAACTCTCATATGGTCTGCAGTGAGATTTAAGTTTTAAATCTTACACAACTGGGGCTGGTGGTTGATAAAATTTCTTCTTTGGTGCAGGTGGTTCAGGAATACCATATTTCTCCCTTCTTTCTGCAGCTCTGTCTCTGTATTTCAGCTGCAGAGATGATCATGAAATGGCATTCAATATATCCTCAATACAAAAAAAAAGAGTTTTTTTATGCTTGAGCTACATACCTCAGACTCTTTCCTTTCCAGCTCCTCCAGCTCAGCTTCTGTAAGCCTCGATTTTCTCTGAATTTCCAAGTTTTGCTAAAACAAAAGCAATTTTAAGAGCATAAGAAAAATTAAACCATGTCCACATAAATATGATATCTACATTTTGGAATTCAGAGAATCTGAACATACTGTACCTGCTCTCTGTTTAGTATTAAGGCTTTAAGTGTTGAACAGATGGCAGAAGGCAGAATATTCATAGCTACTTGCACATTGAACGCCTGCTGTTTGATATCCTCACCTTGTGGAGGTCAGAGAGCTGCTGATGACGCAGTAGAGCCTCTTTGGTTGGGAACTGCCTGCGACACAGCATGCAAACCATCTTCTTCCAGTCAGTTATTTTTCCTTCCTCGTCTGCTGCTCTTTCCATGCCTCCCTCCTCTGGGTCACTCTCTCCATTATATGCAGCAATCGCTTCACTCTGCAACAAGAACATATATCGAAGTAGTCCTAAGAGGATTTATTTTAATATTGACTGTAAAATAGGTAAAAAACCGCACTGGGATGACCAACCTTAGCTGAAATCTCTGGCTCTATGAGTTTGTATTGTTCAGCCAAAAGTAAAGGCACCTCAAAACCTCCCATCTGCACAAAACAATATGAGTTAAAAAAAAAAAAAGAATTAATAATGTACAACTAAAAAGGCCACTCCTTTCAATGGTGCATAAATAAAGCACCTTTTTTCTGTATTTGAACAATAAAATCAATTATTTATTTTCAAATCACAAACAACATTTTTGTGTTTTTTTTCAGTCTACACCATCAGCATCGTTTATACTATTACACCTGAGGAAAATCATGTTTCTAATAGTGTGCATTACATTACCTTCTTCTCGAAGAGGGAGAAAGCTGCATCTGCAGCTGCAGACTCTTTCCTTTCCTCCTCCTTAGAAGGTCCTGAGCCTTGGAAGTTGCTCTTTAAACTTTCTTTTTGCTTGTTCAAACTTTTTGCCCAGCGTTCCATGTCCTTCGCAATCTGTAGTTTGACACATAGATAAAGATCATTTTACTGTAAAAGGTTACGTGATGTAAACTAACACACACAACTTAAAAGTGCCATGTACCTGCTGTGCGGATTTATTCTTGGGCTTCTCTTTTTTCTCTTTGAGCTCTTTGTTGCTTGTAGAGGCTGTGGTTGAGGAACCAGCCACGGTGTTAGCTGTGGTTTCTGTGCTTGAGTTGGATTCGCCTGGAGCAGGGACATACGTCTGCTTCTCACTGTCCCAGTACAGGTACTGCTGAGTCTCACAATTATAGAAGTACTATTGTTGATAAGGGGACGAAAAATGACATAAGCCGGTTTGAAATAAGAGTAATATACAGATGTATGTTTGGAAGCATGTTGTGTACAGTAGATACAGTAAGACCAAACTGTGCATACCTGGCTGTTGGGATCATAGTAAAGACCAGTCAATGGATCGTAATAGTAACCTGAGGACTCATCATACTGGTAGGTGGATATGTCAGGGACAGCTACGAAAAAAAGAAAAGGCAGCACATATGAATGAAAATCCTTTGATAATTGACATGCATTAAGTTTGAATTAAATATTACCATTGACAATAAAAAGAAGTAACGGTCATCAACTAATCTCACCTGGTGTGATGGCAGCTGTTTCAGCACTAGCGGTTGTTGTAACAGTAGAAGATGCAAGTGTTACGAGTGACGTGGTGCAAACACTAGCAGCATGTTGTAAGGCTGGTTGCTGCACTAATTGATGTGTCTTACAGGAAAGGAGAGGAAAAAGTAATCAGTTATTACTTTTATATGCACAGTATAGAAACAATGATTAAACAGATGAGTGTCAGTTTACAAAACAGACATCTATGCATCAGCTACCTGTATGGCAGGCTGGCTGATAAGGACAGGTTGGTAGGTGTGAGCAGCCTGGGATATGACCACACCTGCAGCTGCAGGGATCAAAGATTTCATTGCTGGAGCCGCTGCATATAGATGAACAAATCATATTATAAAGTCAGTCATTTCAGCAATTGTTATCTTAAAAATCTGTTAAAGAAACGGACACCTCTTATTACCTCCAAGTAATCCATCGCCAATTACTGGAGCCGATGCTTCAGGCTGCGGGAGCCATGCTTGATAGGTTGCCCCCTAAATAAAAGAAAATGATTGCCATTAGAGATAGTGATTGTTTTTTTCTTGTTCAGACATTGCTGTGATGGAGGCAGCTAAAAATGGACCTGTGGCTGTTGTGCATATCCCTCAGGCAGAGTCGCACTGGCACCTGAACTTTGAAGTAACTGAGAAAATAAAAAACAGACAGACAAAATCAATGAAAACAGAACTCAGAGTATTAAATGGGGGAAGACATCAACAAGGTATTAACCAGTAAGAGTTACAAAGCTAAGTAAGAAATTATGGAATTTTATTTTTCACTAGATAAGAGTTTCAGCAAATGTTTTCCAGACAACCACACCAACAAGTCAATAAAAGCATAGCCAAAAAGAATAAAATACCAGGCATTTCAAATAATAAGGCTTGGTTTAATTCACCATTAATATTGTTAAGATTAAACATAATTTTCATAATCGATACTGATAATTCTCTCATCAAGCATTTGACATTGCTACCAGTTCTTTGTTTTATTTTAACATTAGAACAATAACCCATGTCATTCATGTTAT
The DNA here is from genome assembly GCA_029874935.1 of Atherina boyeri. NCBI lineage: Eukaryota > Metazoa > Chordata > Actinopteri > Atheriniformes > Atherinidae > Atherina > Atherina boyeri. The sequence goes on along the minus strand of JAPMNP010718109.1, from coordinate 31,184 downwards.
TGTCAATGCAGTACAAAAACATTTCATAGAAATAAACTAAAGCAGATGTCTGGTACCTGACTAGAGGACCACTGAGCAGCAGCAATGGCTGTACTGGCAACCGACAGAGCGCTGGCTCTGATTCCATCCGGCTGAACCGTATCTCTGGAAAGGACAGATAATTCTAATTTACCTTGAAAATGTTAACTTTAGCAGCCTGCGTGTGAAGAAAAGCAGTATCCAAATAGATATAACTATTCATTTAAATGTTTGGGTTAATGCATCCATTTCATTTTCAGGTAAACAAAAAACAATGTTTACAATATGACAAAGAGTAGGATCCAAAATAGGCCATCTGTTCTTTATGCTCTACATAGAAACCTGAATCAGTGTGTGTGATGACTCACTTTCTTGCACTCTTTGCATAATCCACTCCAACTGTTTTCCCATCCAGTTTTAGAGGTGGCTGAAGGCTCTGGAGAATAGTGAGCAGCTGAGAAGCCTCCTACAAAAGAATTGAAGACGCTTTGTTAAAAGTATGTATGCATCCCCAGCTGAAACACGCCAACTACGTCACAACTAGAGCACAGAAACATACCAAGGGAGAGGATAGCTGTACAAAAGCAAAACCTCTATTTTGGCCCGTCTGTTTGTCCTTAATGAGGCGGACATTGCCAGTAGACAGGTTGGCATATGGTGCCAATACGTTCAGGATTCCATCCACAGTGGAGAGGGGTGCAATGTTCCTCAAAATGATTGCTGTGAACAAAAATGGGACTAAGTAATTACAGAATGTGTGTGGATAGAATACAATATTTGTGAAGCATGTAGCAAATGACACTCACTGTCTCCACTGAACTCTGCTGGCTGTTGAGACTCTACGTTTAGAGCATTTCCTCCAGAAGATTCTCCTATACTCGCCATTGATAAGAAGCAACATAAGCCACCAAACAGCCACTAAGATGGTTCAACACAGCAAATAGGATAGGAACTAACCAGTTTTTCCTGCTCCGCATCTGTAACACTTCACCCTTTTTCGAAAATTGTAAAGACCACACTGTAATAACAAAAGAGTGCATTTGTCATGAAAAAAAAGAGAAAAAAATAACACAAATACTGAACTTGCAGCACAAGCAGCCATTGTACTCACTGCATTGCAAAGCCAGTTTTCAAACTTCTGCCTTCTGTTGCTGTAGTGTACTGCGATGCTTTTCCCCTGGATCACCAGCTTGTTCTGTGAATTCAAAAGCCACCAGTTATATCAAGATCTGGCAAGACTGAAGCAAAGTGGCCGGTAAGGTCCTGCCACTACCCCATCTAATGGGTGAGGGCAGCTGGAACACGTGGAAACAGTGGCTAGGTTTACTCTTGCTGTTTAGCTTGAGTGTCAGGAAAGTGAAAGGGAACAGAGACAGAAAGAGAAGTTCTGAGTGTGAGGGAATGAATTTGTGCAAATGTTTCTATGTGTTTGGGACCGGAGTGCTGCCAGCTCGTCTGTCTCACTCCAGTCTTCGGTTGTTAAATGGAGATGAGAAACTAGCCACGTGGCTGAGCTGGAGCAGAATGTGATATGAAACAGGAGGGCAGCCAGTGTTACACAAGGCCACATGGGCTTTTCTGTGAACAGGAAGTCTATTCTTCATAAGTAGAGGCAAAATGCGATATTAGCTTAAAGCAACATTATGCTAACCTGGCATTCCAGATGGTTTGTTACCCAAAACCATCTGGGAAGCCATTGCTTAAATGTGTTTTAATAAAAGGGCAAGTAGCACATTCAAAATAACTCTTGGAAGATGATTGGATGGACAGTTTCTATTTGACTGTGCTTCATGGGCTTTCTTCAACAGGTCAGAAAATACAAAAAAAGAGCAACTTGGTAAATCAAACTCTTGCTAAAGCCATGTGCAATATTTTCATTACACTTAGAAAATACTTTAATGCCCCCATTTGCTCTTTTCCCAGTACCAAATTAGCTGCCAATTAAAACTACAACTTTAAATATCTACATAAGGCAATTATAGCTATTTTCACACATGCATTTAAGTGTTGAAATGTTTTAGAGATGTCCTGAAACAATGTGACTGCAAATATCTACAAAATTTACTTTGGGGCTTCTATCACCCACTTTTGCATCACATTTTGCTTCCTTCCTGCATTCTAAATGCTGCAGCACTTCTCTCACATTTCCAGCTAGTTTCCAGCTCTGAGAGTTCTTCTCCAGAGCAAAATCTCCCACCGTGAAGAGCCGTTGTGAAGTGTAAAAAAAGGTGAGACCAAATTGTGTGCATTTTCTCCTCAATATCTCCAGTGTTCATGTTTAAAACATCAAATGAGCCACTAATGCTGACTGTCTTCATTGTTACCACTATGGAACACAACTGATTTGATTCACTGTGCCTCATCTACAACCATGTCGGCTAGACATGATGGAATCGGTTTTGCTCTGAAAAATCTCAAGAATACGCTGCCTTGCATAGTAAAACACTATATTTCTCATAAAAATGAGCAACTGCAAACTAATTTTGACAGAATACTGAATTGTGGAGAATGGGCTGTTTTCCCACTATGTCCATAATGTTGATGAGACCAAAGAGGAAGCCGAACGAGAGGGACAGGAGGCCCGGCAAGAGTTAACACTATGTGTTTTTAGTTGCTGGACATAATATTGTTAAGTTTGAGGCTACAAAACAAGTTATCAAGCTGATATTGATGCTGGATTTGAAATAATATCAATGGACTTACTGAGTTTGCAAAACTGTTAGCCTGTTTCAACAGGAATTACCCTTCATAACAGCAGACACCTTTGTTGCTGCTGTTAAGCAAGTTACATAGTGTTGCTTTAAGGTCCTAAATTATTTCTAGTGTTCGACCAAATATCTGTAGCAGAACTAAAGATTCAGTTCATTTCAAAGGGCTAAAATCTTACACAGTTGTGCTGCATTTCACATCCTGGATTAAAGTTAGCAGTTCAAAGCTGTGCTACTGTTATAGAAAGAACTTAACCATGTATGTGACATCAAAGATATTAATCTCTGATATCGCAGCCATGTGTAAGCAAGAATCTCTAAGATAAACAGATTCAACACTTTGTTTTCATTGTCATGGTACTGGATAATCGGGCCTCTGATCTCCAGGATAAAGTCTAGACTTGGTGATTGTTGAAGCAACCTGATTGGTCTCCATCCATCGGGTAGAATCTTGCAAGTGATAAAACTCCACGAAGGCGAAACCTCGGCTTATACCTAGAGACAGCATTCAAATATAGACGGGAGGTGTGTTAGTTAGAATGCTTTGGTGCAACATTCAAACTTACAATGGGCTTGAATAGTCCAGTTCATAGTAAAACGGAGGTGGGGAGGATGCTTACAAGGTCAAGGGGATGGTGGTGGAATTTCATTTATACCAAAGCATGTCATGTTACAAGATACAGTACCATTCTTACCTGAGCAGACCATCAAACCAGACCAGGCACAAAGTACCTTCCATTAGTTTAATATGGGGCTTTTTCCCCCCAGGGAACAAAGAATGCAAGGTGGGTTTCAAGAGCATGAAAACATAGGAGAGACACTCCTCTAAAGAGTAACACTCACCTGTTCTTTTCTTCATCAATCGAATGTCTACAGGCTGGGGACCCTGGAGCTTCTCCAGTGCCATTCGAATCTGGGTGAACAAAAACAAAAAAGTCACTGCGGTTCTCTCTCACCATTTTCCTGATAATCTAATAAAATTCTGACAACATAGCACAATCATATATGAAACAAGTAGGCACTCCCCTAAAAGTTGGGAAGTTTATTTCATAAACTGTCTGCCGAGTCTTCGTTAGCTTATTGAACTACTGATTTCAATGACATTTCAGGTTACCGGAGAGATTTGAACTTTGGGAAAAGAAGCTATTCCACTGTAATAATATAACAATTCCAAAAGATTTGCAGTTGTTGTAATTTAGGATAAAGATGGTTAATCTACTTATTTAGTAACAACAATCAGTAATCCACTGTGAACTCCTTTGAGGCATCTGATGGACGTGAGAAGTGGTATGCTCACAAAATTAATCAGATATTACGAATATGCCAAACACTTTCTATGTACGAACACAGTAAGCAAACTTGGCCATCTTATTAACAATTAAACTCTTTTGAAAGTTTTATGTGCAAAAGCACAAATAAACATAACAGCATCTCTGAACACCTCCAAACAACCTCTCATGAGGATTGCAGCTTGGATTCGATGTCAAAGTCCTCTTTCTGCCAAATCTGAATATATGAATAGCACAGATGTCTGCAGCATAAACAGGGAGAAGCAAAGAGACTGTGGTTGTGAACTGTTATTTTTTTATGATCCTATGTAACTGACCAGTGTCTACTCACATTTAATCTTTATTCATTTAGTTAGAGAATATTCTGTTCTTTCTGCCTTTAAAAAATTTAAGAGTATAGGGGCGGTGCGTGGCGCAGTGGGTTGAGCGCCCGCCCCATGTACAGAGGCTGTAACTCCTCGCTTGCAGCCGGTCCAGGATCGA
>JAPMNP010718109.1:0-26649 GCA_029874935.1 Atherina boyeri | reverse complement strand
TCTCTCTCTGATCCCTTTCCTGTCCAGCAACTGTCATATAAAGGCCACTAGAGCCCAAAAAATCCTTTAAAAAAAAAAATAAATAAAAAAATTTAAGAGTATAGACAACAAGTGTTAACTTACATCCTCCTCTGTGACATTAGAGGAGAGACCCCTTAGCATAATAGTCTTGCTCTCCTCCTCCTCCTCCATTTTGCAGTCCTGCTCTGGATAATCTCCGTCATATTCATCATCTGATCTGTCACTGTTGTGTCGCTTCCGCCCCCTCTGTTGTAGTCCAAGAAAAAATGTTCTTATTCTCAAACGAATAAACCCATAGCTGCTATATACTTCTGTCAAAAGCAGGTATCTCCTTATTCACATACCTCTGGGCTGTCTCGGTCTATGTGTTCATTGCAGCACTCTTTCTGCCTGTCATCTACCCAGCGACGATCATACTCTCTCTCCATATCTCTACTTCGTTTGCCATACCACTCCGGATCCTCTCTTCTCCCATCCGAACCATATCTGCCACTACGTTCACCACGACCGGGCCTTCAAAAGAAAACAAAAAAATGCCAGTGAGAAATTACATCATATTAGATATATGCATACACACAGCATAAATTATATGTACTTTACCGTCTATCAGTTCCCATTGTTCAATTCAAATAGGACAGTGGGGATGTTAATCTACAAAGTGAGAGGAAGAGGGAAAACACTGATTAAATCACAAATGCCATGCAAGTGGTTTTTGATGCAAGTCGGTGCAGTAAAATAGGGTACAACTTTTATGTTTTCATGTAGCTGGCATAACAAAGTTAGTTGAAGCTCAAAACGGAATGTGAGATTTGATAAGACGTTATGTAACACAAATTAAGATAATAATTACCCACAAGTCACCTGTCCTAGGAGAAAACAGCGGTTAGCAACAACCATAGACTGTCTACACCATAGACACAGGCAGGCCTTGCTAACACCAGCTAGCTTTCTATTTAATGACGTCGGTTTATGGATACCACCGGAATACGCGACGTTACGTACAATTAATATGCATTGTTTTCTCAAAACAACTATCTAAAATCCTCTATTTAGCAATGTTACATACCTTTTTAATTACACAAATAGCTAATTACAATGGCGACCTTTTACAGGAAAGCTTCCCTATGACAGTAGATTCCAAGCTGCAGAGTAGCCTACTTCGTGGGGTTGCATCAATGACCGTTACATACAAGCTAAGTGTTCATTACCGCCCTCTAGTGAGGATGATTTACAATATAACAGGGCTAAAACAGTTTTACCTCCGTATAACGAGATAGAAAATAAAAGTTTTAAAAACTGCGAAATGACACAGTTAGCTCTCTGTTGAGTAAAATTAGCATCTTTTAAGAGCTACCTGAGAACCAAATTATTCAAATTTGGGTTCTTAGGACATTTGGCTTTCTCAAGTAACTTTCCTTGGTAATCAAACAAATCTTTACTCAGATCTCCACCTGGATGTTGGTGCTCTCGTCTTCTGAGTGATTTCCATATCTTTGAGGAGTGCTTCCAACACCTTTGATTCTCAGTACACCAGATTCTGGATGGAATTCAGGCCTGGGTAAAATATCAAGTCACTAAACAGTTTAGTGTGCGCTCACATAATCCACTGGCTGGCTGATCATGAAACTACAATAAAAACTCATGGCGATGTCACCAATTGAAATTGAGTGAAAACCTGCAGGCTTTATTTATTTTCCTTCCTCTCAAGTCCAGCTTTTACCCTTATCTTTTGTATACCTTGTCCAAACGGCAGCTACCACGGAGCACAATTTCAGTCAGGCACAGGCACCTTAGACAACTCCCTCCATCACCACCCGGTGGCGCTGCAGTGCCTGCGCGTGCGTTGCAGATGAGTTGCAGAAGCAGAAATCTCCTCTCATCCCGTCAACCAACTCATCGCTATGGCCGTGGATGCAAACTGTTAAAGATGGTTTAAGTTTTTTAAACTATCTTTTCCAGTGTATGAATTGTGTCTTTGGCTAGTGGAGAAACGGTGCAAGTGTTGGCTGCTACGTAGAGACGACCCGCCTATTCCCAACTGTGATCCGGACATCAGGAAGAAGGTAGCCAGCTGGCTAACATTAACATTAGCCCTAGCGTCAGCCTTTTTAATCTGTGGCAGTTTCATACGTAATTCCTAATGCTTTTCCCTGGGTGGTTATACGTTGAGTAAGGGGATTTTTTATGTGACTGAATGATAGTCATTGGAGTTATCTCTATGGTTAATGAGTCGTTAACGACGTTGGCTAGCATGAAATACTGACAGCACAATGAGCCCCATCTCTTTGGGTAACGTCACTCGCAGCATTGTATACAGCTTCATAACCTGCTTATCTAGCAATAAGCATCTGGCATGATTTAGCAGCTCTGTTTGAGACGAAACAAAGCCCAGATATATACTTACTTTCTACTATGTGATGTGTTTTGATTATTTAGTTGCTCCAGAACTCAGAATGGCTGAGCCAGAGCTTCTGCTGGACTCCAACATCAGACTCTGGGTAGTGTTGCCCATTGTCTTCATCACCTTTCTTGTGGGTGTGATTCGACATTATGTATCAATTCTTCTCCAAAGTGACAAAAAGCTGACGTTAGAGCAAGTTTCTGACAGGTAAGTCATCTGTGTTTGTTAAATGACACTTCAATGACAGTTGCTGCTCATTTGTATGATTATGTATGGTTCTGTCCCCAAATCCAGCCAGGTTCTTATTCGGAGCAGAATTCTGAGAGAAAATGGAAAATACATTCCCAAACAGGTAGAAAGTCTCCCTGTCATCACTGTCTGTAATATGTTGACCATCAGCCCTAAACCATGGATCTTTTGGTCATTTAGTAGCAATTCACTTAACCTTCTCATTCATGGCTTTATTTATGCTTTTTATTCCTGTCAGGCAAATTTTAATAATGCAGCTAGAGAACATTGTAAAAAATGTAAAGTTGGGGTGGTGTGTTGCTCAGCGGGTTCAGCACCCGCCCCATGTGCAGAGGCTAAAATTCCTCGCTTGCAGTTGGGCCCAGAGTCCTGACTTGGAAGAATTTATTAAAGGAGTTTTAAGATAAATAATTTTATGCCGGACGAAAACATTTTTGATTATGATAGCACTGTAATATGACACACAATCAAAACTTGATAATTGAGGATTCCCCATTTTGGTGGAAACTTATTTATTGATATTAAACTGATAACTGCTTAGTTGCCAAGTATTTTGTATATTCAGCACAACTCAGCCCATTGAATAATGATTAAAGACTAAAGAGGGCTCCAGACTAACTTGTTGCACTGATGCGCCTAACATTTTAGTTTGGGTGCATTATATGGGATTATTGTATACAAGAATAATTATTGTATCCCATCTTTTTCTTGAGAATAACTGTATCTACTTGGATGTGGATTTGATGAAATGGCAGCTCTTCTCTGGCTGTATTATGTGCTACGTTAATGGCTGCCCAACCAGTCGTAAACATATCTATGACAGTCTCCTATTGGTAAAATTGTTAACAGGAATTGATTTTTTTTTTGCTCCCATGGATCTTCTTAATAACAGCCTCCAGGTGCAGCAAAAATAAACAAAGTGACTGTTGAAGACTGCTCTAGTTTTTCTGGTGACTCTACTTCAACCAGTCCATTCTGAGCCTAAATCTTCACCAGAAACAGATGCAGCTATTTAATTTTTTTAGGAGTCACTTGAGGTAGCGTTTCCTAATTTGTTGGACGTGGCTTTTTCTGTCGACTTCTTAGCCACTGCTAAACGTCTGGGGGAAACTTGAGCCCTACCAGTTCAGGTGATGTCACATAGACTGCAGCAGCCTTTGAAAAATGTTTCACTCCCATCTTGCTTTTCTTGCTCATTTGACTCAGAGACCGGGTCAAACCCTCATATGAGCAAATTCCACAATATTCCACATTTTACAACCAATTTAATTTTTGTCAAATTCCGTGATTCCATCTGTCATTCGTCATCGTAGCATTCAGATGCTTAATGTGTGCTGTGTGCAATTTAAAACCAACATGGTGTACAACTACTGATCAGAGCCAATAAGAGGAGAGAACCCATCCTTTCTTTGCCTTAAATTGGCATTTATCACAGTGTCCTTCTTCCCTGAGAAGGGCGTGAACACAGAATATGCAGAAAGACATTCATAGAAGAGTCAGAAACACACAAATTGTTAAGATGAAATGTTAAGAGCACCAGTGTGACCAAGAAAAAAATTTTATCACTCTGGACAAATTTATCGTCACCCTGACCCCATGTTTGGAGAGAATTATAATTAAGTATATTGCAAATATATTTAATATATTAAGTATAATTTAATTTACTATCGAAATTCCGTTTTCAAATATGAATGATGAATGTATTTTCATTAGTATTCATTTGACCTGTTTTTTTCCCCCAAGAAAATTCATGGGATGGTTTAGTGAATTGGACTGAATACTTTTTGTATTTATTTGTCAGAATTCAAAAGTTTATTTGAGAACAATGTTACTAAAGATCTTTCTGTATTTTAGTCCTTTTTGATGAGGAAGTTTTTCTTCAATAATCAAGAGGATGGATTCTTTAAGAAGACCAAAAGAAAGGTCGTCCCACCCTCACCCATGACAGGTACAGCTTTATATGTACAACACAGAATGATGCTGCCATTTAAGCTTCCAGTTATATTGAAACATTAATATCCTGTTCAAACTTTAAATGTCATATCTTTTATTTTCTCTAGTAACAAAAGAATCATTTCAATTAGACAATCACTGCCATGAGCGCAGAAAACTCTCTTTAGTATTTGTGGTTGGGTTAATTAGCTGCTGGTTGCATGTTTTCACAGATCCCAGCATGCTGACAGACATGATGAAAGGTAATGTCACCAATGTGCTTCCAATGATCCTCATCGGCGGCTGGATCAACTGGACCTTTTCTGGATTTGTAACAAGTAAGGATCTTATTGATTTACAGATTATTGATTATCAGCTGCAAGGACAGTGGAAAACAACTTTAGTTTATTTTGCTGGATTTTTTAAATTTAGTTTGGCAACTCTACATTGTATTCTTCTTTTTAATCTGTTTTACACAGCTAAGGTTCCCTTCCCTCTCACGCTGCGCTTTAAGCCTATGCTGCAGCAAGGAATAGAGCTGCTGTCTTTGGATGCCTCCTGGTAAACTAATGAAATATTTGTCGACATGGACTGTTGTAGTGATTTTACATTATCTTTAAAAATGCTTAAGCCAGTGTGTAACCACCCTGTTTGTTTGTTTTTTTCATTTATTAACCAGGGTGAGCTCAGCGTCATGGTATTTCCTGAATGTGTTTGGACTTCGAAGCATGTACTCGTTAATTTTAGGCCAAGATAATGGTAAGTTTGATCAACTGAAGATCATATTATGTTGTAGAAGGGCTCATTATTTTTACAATGCCACATGCTTATTGTTGTCCATACATAATTCAGGTGCAGACCAGTCAAGGATCATGCAAGAGCAGATGAGTGGTGCTGCCATGGCCATGCCTGCAGATACAAATAAAGCTTTCAAAGTATGTTCTGTATCGGCTCAGTAAGCTGCTAAGGAAGGTGAGGGTGTCACTCTTTTTAAACTGATGTTTGCAATTGATTTCAGGCTGAGTGGGAGGCACTAGAACTTACTGACCACCAGTGGGCGTTGGAGAGCGTGGAAGAGGATCTGATGAGCCGGGAGCTGGACTTAGACGGCATGTTCAGCAAGGAGCTACCCAGCGGCATCTTCTGATGGCCTAATCACTGCTACCTGGAACCTTCCGTTTAAAACTTTGTCATTGCAGGGATTTGTTTTTGTTAAAAGCCACAGAGATGGGACATATCTCGTCATGTTATGCAAAGTTTACAAATTTGTGGTCATCGTCCATTCACATGTATTTATCTTTCCATGCCTGTCTATAAAAAAATCAGTGAGTTGAATACACAGGCGCCGCTGCTGTCTCGTAAAATGTTAGAATCTTTTGCTTTGTCATTTTATCCTTGAGATAAGGACATATTTTAGATAGCTGAATTGACAAATTTATTAATTAAAATACATTATTAGCTTACAAATGTATGCTATCATACTATTAGGTAAATTTAGTTAAAACCTAGCGCTCTTCTTTTTTTATGTACAGCTAGTGTAGCTGTTTCCATTTTTATATGCAACATGTTTGAACAATAGAACATAAAACCATTGTACAGGTGTGAATGATGTGTATTTAATTAAACTCTTAACACTCTTTTAATAGAATTTGATCACTCCGGTCTCAGATCAGCGTGAGATGCATTGTCTGTGTTTTCCTCTATAAGGTGGAGGCAGACATGGGACCAGAAGAGGTCAGATTTATGTGGTTGAAATATTGTTTTTCCAAGTATATAGACAGTTTGTTTTGTAATGTAATTCACTTGTGTTTTGTATAGTATAAAGTCAGTTTTTTATTAAAAATCTGGTTTTATCTGTTGCTGTGTATACCAGTCCAGCACATTTATTCATGTATTATTTTATGTGCAGACAATTTAACTTTGAATTCATATAGCCCTAGACAGGAAGGAGATGTTGCCATTGTTATGAATGAGTCAATAAAAAGACAAAAGCTTACGGCTTCAGAAAAGATGAAGATATCCCCATGTTCAGGTATTGATTTATCCGCTGTCAGGTTTTCAGTCTGTTCCTTTATTGGACAGATTTACCACACATTTAATAACAGTCAATGATCTCTGTGATTGAGAACACATGGAAGATTATGTTAATTTATTTCTATGTGAATATTTGAGTGACCATGATTGGTCAAAAGAATAAATTTCAGTCTATATTTTAATCTGGGCCGCACGGCTTGAAATTTTATTTTTTAGTACTGGCTTCATCACTATACCAATACAGTTTGCACATTTTACAAGTTTTTGGATGATAGTGGTTATTCTTAACAGACAATGCTTGTAAAAACAATTTTTTTCCTTTGTCTGATTAACACACTTCTTTTAATGCTACTTATTTTACAAGTAAACATGCATTGTCTCACATGGATATTTTTGCCATGATGGATCATATTGGCAGTTACCCTACTGATGACCTTTAGTTTCATCACATACTAACCCATTTAATTCGGTATGTTAACACTAATATGCTGTTGTGCAGAAGACAATTGAGTTTCACTGACTTTGATATAGACCCAGAGTTTATGTGTTTTGGAAATAAAGGCAATGGTTTCTGCTGGTCAAAAAGAGTCACATCAGCTGACTATCTCATGACTTTCCACAAGGAATAATAGTTTTCAGAAGAGAGTATGGGCAGTTAAGTGAACAGGCCTACTGGGATCAGGCCCAAGGGCCCAACAGGACAGGGGGTGTTTGGTCTTATCCTTTATATCAGGGGTGGGGAACCCTGGTCCTCGAGGGCCACAGTCCTCTAAGTTTTCCATGCAACCCGGCTTCAGCACACTTGACTCAAATCAAATGGATTCAACAGTCAATGAACTTCTGCACAATTACTAGTTAATTTGAATCAGGTGTGTTGGCACAGGGGAACATGGAAACCTTGCAGGATGAGGGCCAAGGTTCCCCACCCCTGCTTTATATATTAAATCAGGGGTGTCCTCCGGTCCTCGAGGGCTGAAATCCTACAGGTTTTCCATGTTTCCCTGCTTCAACACACCTGAATCATATCAATGAGTCATTGTGCATAACTTCATAGGCTGTTGGATCCACTTAATGCGAGCCAGGTCTGTTGAAGCATCAAAACACTGAATACCTGCAGGAAAGCGGCCCTTGAAGACCGACTTTGGACAACCTGTATTAGAAAATACCCAGAAAAAGAATAGCAGCTGATAATATAATATATTTGATCGTTTCCAATATGAGACATACACCCATTACATACAGCATCTTCTCAACCACTGTGATTGTGTTTATGTTATACTTTTTAAGGAAACAAAACACATCTGTAACTCTCCAAGTGTGACTGCAACATTTTTGTAGAGAGTAGGTTGTGTGTTCGGGCAACAAGAATGTTGGAAACCACTGATCTACTATAACCAGGGTTCGAATTACAGGAGCTACGGGCAGGTCAGCACCCCTGAAAAACAGAGGAGCTCCCCTGACAACATTCAGCTGCTACTTTATAGGAGAGCCCTAAAAAATAAGTCCACTTTCATATGGTTCCGGATATTTCTTAAAACGAATAGCATTTATTTGACCGCGTTGAATTCATTAATTTAATTAAATTAGCCAACTCAAATCTTCCAAATGACGAAGGTGATCAATTCTGTTTCCTTGAGTACCGTGGACAGCATTGTTTGTTGTGTGCTGTCTGTGTCTATATGAGGACCACTTCATTATTTATTTTTTAAATGGTGGTTAAAAGCACTTTCTGCCCGTTTCTGATTAAACAAGCTGCATGTAGTTGTTAGAAGTGCCACACGGACTCAGTAATTATTTCCGATTTATTTATTTGTTCATATTGTAGCTATCTGTTGGGTAGATTTTTTAAATTGTTATTTTCTAGCTGCCATTAAATGCAGTTCGGCTGCATCTGGGAAGCTGCGAGTCTCACTGTTAAAAGAAAATTACCGTTTTTTTTGTTTTGTTTTTCAAATCTGGACCTTATTTATAGCATGAAATATGTTCATAAACTCACACGGACAATTTTGGAGACACTAAAGTCTATGGGGAGATATTAAGATATAGCACTGGCGTATAAATATCCATTCAAGTGGTCGGGGCTTTCATTCAGCCTCTAAATAAGACATTATCTGCCACAAAATGCCTAATGTCACCAGTGCTTTGTTTTTAGTTATTCTGTGCCTTCAGCTTTGTTGTCATCCGGGGCTTTTTAAAAGCTTCAGTAAGATTCTTCTTCTTCTGTTTTTTCCTGAAACTTTAGTAAGATTCCTTATGTTTCCCTGGCCCACCGGAAAAATGCCTGGTAAGGTAAGTGGCCAGTCCACCCCTGATCTGCATAGGCTAGTTGACACTCTTATTGCCGTATATATGGTTCACAGCTGCACAGTTATGTTATTCATTTATTTGTTTGTTGACTATTTCTGTCATTCTGGGCCTTTTGGTCAACAGAAGGAGAAGGACAGAAGGGGGCTCTCGTTTGTCTGTGGCCCATGAACCCATTTTTTTTTTTATCAGTCCATGGAACGTAGAGGAAGAACGTTTAGCACAGCGCTCGCCCTTCTGTAGCGCGTTCACGATACCGGTACACTGGTTGAATGATGGCCGAAGGAGGCGGACCCGAGTCGGGTAGCGCGGCAGACTCCGACTCGGAGCCGGTTGCTGCACAAATGCCTACCCCTTCAACCGAAAGTCAAAAACAAACTATTGGGTCACTTTTGAAAACAACTCTTAGAAAAGGAGACGAATGGTAAGAATCTGCAACGTTATTTGAGTCTTTTAGCCAGTGGTAGCTAGCGAGGTACAGGAAGTGCTAACATGCTAAAGCTAGCGAGCTAATGACAGCGATACCGAAAGCTGCTGATTTTTGGTAGGCTAATGTTCAACAGATAAGCGGGTAAGTGGCTAATCAGCCCGACTTTAGAAATGTTCTATTGAGACGAACGTGTTGTAAATGGTATTTATATTGGTTGTAAGGTGGCAAAGTAGCGCAATTGCCCCGTATTTAGTAAATGAACCATTATGCTTCCTTTGTGATAAGTTGGGCGAAGCTAGCCGATGTAATAGCTCGACGGTTGATGGTGAAACTTAGGCCCCGGATTCAGGTGACTGGTTTCCCTTCCAGGCATACCGGCTCATTGCTTGACAAGTTCTGAGCAGGAAGAGGACCTGTTGACAAGAAATTTAATTACCTGCCTGTAGTGACATGCAAGTTTGGACTCCGTGACTTTGTGTTCTTATTTCGTTAAGGCGAGACAAGTTTCAGACCTTGAGAAGCGTGCAGGCTTGGGTGTAGAGCAGCCAATATATTTAACTGGTTGAAAATCAGCAAATACATATTTCAGTTAAGAAATATCCCCTGAGCAAGCATGTAGTTTGCTTCACTTAAATATAGAAATGACTACTGAAGAATCATCCTATTGGTCTTTTATTATTTTCTAACCCCATAGGTGAATGTATTCACATAGTAATTACATGTGAGTCTGAGTATTACTTGTGACTGATATTTCATTATACTTTTTTAGATCACTATGCTCAGTATGACCCTCCACAAACCGATTTATGCTACTGTGTAGCTTTCCTAAACTATATCCATCTAAATATTGGAGGCAGATTATTTGAATGAAACTTGGTGTTTGTTTCTTTAGTTATTATTTTCGTAATACAGAGCAAGGTGTCATGGTCCAACTATATGAATCATCTTGGGAGTGCTTGTTACTATGTCAACACAAGCCTATTATCTAAAGGAGATCCTTTTGATGAGATTAAGTCAAACTGGCTTGCTGTTTCTATATCTGCAAATGCCACGACAGTTTGGTGTTGCATAATGGTCAGGAATGGCATAAGGCTGAGTACCCTATCTCTTAGCCTCTTATCTCTCATCCTATTGTTGCCTAGATTACCTCAAAATGAAATGCAAGTGTTCAAAATCTTTACAAGAATATTTGATGTACTTTTGAAGTGCAATTTTCTATTAACCATTAATCAATTCCTCTAAGGTATCTAATTGACAGCCGGTGGTTCAAGCAATGGAAGAAGTATGTGGGGTTTGACAGCTGGGATATGTACAACATTGGAGAACGTAACCTATATCCAGGGCCAATTGATAACTCGGGGCTGTTCTCAGGTAAAACCATCATATTTATGAATGCATATATGGTCTTGTTTTAATTTCTCTTAAGAATAGCAGAGTCCCACATACAGATTGAAAGCCATTTTTCCCAGCATGCACTTATTTTTTTATTCTCTTAAAGACCAGGAGACTCAGGTCCTGAAAGAGCACCTTATAGATGAGCTGGACTATGTCCTTGTTCCTACTGAGGCATGGGATAAGCTTGTCAGCTGGTATGGCTGCCTTGAGGGCCAGAGGCCTATCGTCAGGAAGGTGAAGAAGCTGTTTAAGTTTAATTAATTAATTCAGTAATTTTGCTGACTGTTCTCCCAAATGTCATCTATCATGTGATGTCAAATGTCATCTTTTCTAGGTGGTAGAACATGGTATGTTTGTTAAGCACTGTAAGGTGGAGGTCTATCTGCTTGAGCTCAACCTGTGTGAGAATGACAACATGGACAATGTTGTCACACGTCATTTCAGCAAAGCTGATACTATAGGTAAGAACTACATTTAAATTTGTCTGTGAGTTGAAAACAATCCAACAAACAGCTTGAGGCCCAAAAAAATGCAGATTTCTCTCCATACTTACCTTTTTGATAAAATTTATTTCCCATGTATCCAGAAACTATAGAGAAGGAAATGCGGACCTTGTTCAATATCCCTTCAGAGAAGGAGACCAGACTCTGGAACAAATACATGAGCAACACCTATGAGCAGCTGAACAAGCCTGACAGCACTGTACAGGATGCTGGCCTCTTCCAGGGACAGGTAGTGAAGGCCTCTGTTATTTAAATTACCTTGAGTTTTTTGATGGACCACAAGAACCTAGTAATATACTGGTACTCACTAAGCATACATAATTCATTCACAAGCACTGAATAAAACAAACGGGCACATCAGCAGTGCTTCACATTAGTCGTGCATTAAGATGTAAATCATAACTTTTATACTGTAATTCTTGTTGAGTCTGTATCAGGGAGTTTAGGTGTATTGCAGTTTTTAAGACTTTACTGTAACATTATGTTGCAACTTTGTTATCACTACAGCAAACGATTATGTTGGTAATTGAATATTATTATAATAAGAGGAAGATGAGGAAAATATTATGTTTCTTGCACAAGTGGGGCACTTCTAGTGACATTTCAACCTAATATAACTTCTACTAACACAATAGATGCAAATTGCTTCCTTTTTTCTTTTGAAAAAGCAAAACAGAACATTGCACAGAAATTTAAAAGTTGCTGTACGGCTCAGCCCAAGCCTCTGTCTAAAGTATGTTCTCAACCAACAAACATGCTGAATTACATTATGTTTGTTCCATTTAATGGACATGATGTGAAAATCTCTACTGAGATGCTTTAATGGTCTTTTTGCTATTTTGGTGTGATTATTTGGTTTTACAATGGACTCGCATTGTCGTTTTCTTGTTTTTCTTTTGTTAAAAATAATCCCAGATTTGAGACACTTTTCATGATTTGATTTTGCTTCCTCTTTTTTCCGATTTCCTCCACCGCAGCATCAAATCAAGCCTGCTACAAGCATAGCACCGCACATAAGCACATAGTGTGAAAATAGCATCCAGTGTGAAACAAAATGAAGACTAAGAAAAAAGAATATTTGTCTGGATTAAACAAAGAATTAAAACAAATAATTTGTTTATAGGATTCTTCTTTTAAAGTCTTTCCATTTGAGTCACTCAAGGAATAATTTTAGATAAAGGGTATTGTAAGGTGTTAAAATAACTTTCCCCTTTCAATGTGAATGTCTGTTACATTCTTGTTAGCCACATTAGGTGGTATAAAATGAGGGCATGAAAAAAAAATACCATGGCTGCCAATATGTTCCAGATACATCTTTGCAACTGTAAATAGTACAGCTTAGAGCAGTTAGTACAGTTAGATAATGAAACAAGCTGCAGTTGATAAAGCTACGTGCAGCTGCTGATGCTTGGTAGCATTTGATATATGTAGAGCATTAATCTCAAGCCTGAGACATGACAGCTCATATTTGAAGGTCAGCTGTGCTGCTTGACTTTCACTTGGTATGTTTCACCCACAGGTGCTTGTGATCGAGCGCAAGAATGAGGACGGGACATGGCCCAGACAAGCTTCCCATCCCAAGTAAGTCAACTGCTTGTTTTTGCTTTGTCAGCAGAGAAATGGAGGATGTATCCCATGATAGTATTTAGAGCTTATTACCACATTTGTATCAAAGTATACAAACTATTTTAAATTTAATATAACTAGTAAAAATGTACTTTTCTGAAAAATACTTTTGCTTTTGTTCACTAGATCCAGTGCAACCCCATCCAGGAATTTCACTACCTCCCCAAAACTTTCCTCAAACTCATCAGCTAGTATATCCCCATCAGTAACCAACGGAGATAGCAGCTGTAGCCCTGGATACACACTTAACAACAGCACCTCCTCTAATAACAGGCAAGGGGTCTTGATTAATTTCACTTTGATTTTCCTCTATTGTGAATATTTTTGTATGCATATATACCAATTTGAAACCACCTTGGTACCAGATATATACCACACAATAAAAATCAAAATAATTGTAATTATATTGCACTGTGAGGAACATGCAAAGAATGAGTGTTGCTGTATTTTTACAGTGTTAGTCTATTCAAGACTATATTGAAGCTCAAATCTCATCAAGGTGTATTTTTCCCTGGCCAACCGTCTGCTATATAGAGAACAAATGTTTACATTGTTCTGAGACATCTTGAGATTCCCTGAAAATATTTTGTGCATTCAAAGAGTTTACTTAACTACTTTCCGCTTTGAGACTGACACTAATTATTTAATAGGACTAACCTGGATCAAATTAAACGTAATTTTCCAATTATTTGATGGTGTGAGGGTATATATATTGTAGATTTAAAGCATTATTCCAGGATGCAACAGGAATGAGGTCTACAGAAGATTTGACTGCCTATTTAAGTTTGGCACACTACCACTGAATCCAGGCACTGAATGAAATTAAAAAATATAACTACAGAAACATCTGTGTAAAGCGATGAATTGGTAAAATGGTTGCATTTAATACAAAAAGGTTTTGATTTTGTCTCATTTTAACTGGTGTCTACGAGTAAATAGCTTGATTTTTTTTCCTGCTGAATACAGACGTGTCACTTAGATACTTTAATAAAACTTAAATAGAGGATGATGAATATACATGTATCTGCAGATGTCCTAGAACCTCCATCCAATTCAATAAATCACACACTGAAAATGATAGTGTAACTGCACTGGGCTTCTGGGGTGATTAAATGTCACATTTGCTCAGGGTTAACATGTCTCGGACTATCAGCCATATAAGAATCTGACTTCCTCCCATCATCCGAAGACATGCATGATAGGTTGACGGGCAAATGTGACGGCGTGTCTCATTGGGACTACCTGTATATTTAAAGGTTAAATCTTTTTTTTTAAAGTAACTTTAGTGTTGCTAGTCTGGTCAATATTAGCTGCTGACGGTAAAGATGGGCAGCTATGATTATTGACTAACGTGAAGTCTTATGTTTATGTTTTATCAATGTGATGAGTGCCTAAACGGTACCAAAATACCATATTTAAACTTAAGCATGTACCAGCAGTAACGGATCTGCTCTCCCAACAGATTTGGAAGCTACAACTCGTATAGCTCCTCATACAACTACAGAGAGTCACAATCACAACCTGGCCTGTGTGGTCTCAGTAATTTGGGAAATACATGCTTCATGAACTCTGCTCTCCAGGTAAAAAAAACAAAAACAAATAAATAAATTGGTTATCCTTTTGCAGCTTCTATACAGTGGAAGTTAGTTTCCACACTTTTGGATATTTTTTTTTTCCCATAATCATCTTTCTTGTACCTGTTCCTCTAGTGCCTGAGCAATGCATCTCCGCTCACAGAGTACTTCCTTAATGATCAGTATGAGGCAGAGATTAACAGAGAAAATCCACTGGGAATGAGGGGCGAGATAGCTGAGGCTTATGCAGATCTAGTAAAGCAGATGTGGCTGAGCCGCAGCAGCTACGTGGCACCACGAACCTTCAAAGTGAGTTCTGTCAGACAACTGTACCTCAAAAGATTTTTTTCAGATTCATACAGATGGATCATTAGTCAGATAAAAGTAAAAACATCTGGGTTTTTAGATTTTTTTTCTATTTCCAGACCCAGGTTGGACGCTTTGCTCCCCAGTTCTCAGGCTACCAGCAGCAGGACTCTCAGGAGTTGCTGGCCTTCCTGTTGGACGGGCTCCATGAAGATCTAAACCGTGTCAAGAAGAAACCTTACTTGGCCCTGAGAGATGCAGAGGGCCGTCCAGATGAGGTACAGCTCCTCCATAGAAATGTTTTTTTTTTTTAATACGTGTACTTTTTTCACAAGAGTTTTAACTCAAAAAGATAAAAGGCTTAGTCTGAGGTATTCTAAAGCTGCTTTAAATTTCAGTCTTTAAAGCAGCTCCAGCTTTGTTGTCGCAATTTCTAAAACTGAAATATGATTTAAATTTCAAAGAGAATAGTTAAGCATCAAGGAGTGTTCAATTGACAGCTAGATATAGCATACGTTTTGAAAGCTCCACACTATGTGCTTTGATCTATACTGTTATATAAGAACAAAAGAACAATTTTAACTTTACAGTGTCAAATTGAACACTTTGATCACGCTCAATTGATATTTTATTATAGTTTCTAATGACATTTTATCGTCCTTACAGATTGTTGCCAAGGAAGCTTGGACGAACCACCGCTTGCGCAATGACTCTATTATAGTTGATATTTTCCATGGCCTCTTCAAATCCACATTAGTGTGCCCAGAGTGCTCCAAGGTGTCTGTAACCTTTGACCCATTCTGCTACCTCACACTGCCTCTGCCCATGAAGAAGGACCGTACCATGGAGGTGTTCTTGGTGCGATCAGACCCTCAGTCTAGACCTACTCAGGTAAATCCGAGTTAATCTCGTTTTATGGCTCTACACTTGGAATTGCAATTAAGAAATGCTAATTTACATATTCTACTAATTCTGATGTTCTCATTTTTAAAAAATAATTGTTTTTGTTCTTGCTGATGTTAATTCTGAGACTGACGTATCATCTCATTGTATTTTAAAAAAGGCAATACACACTAATAAATGTATATGTATTTCTTTATATGCCAGTACCGAATGGTGGTGCCCAAAATGGGAGCAGTGACAGACCTGTGCAGCGCCTTGTCCAAACTCTGTGATATCCCTCCAGAAAATGTTAGAACAATCTTTTTTATCATTAGTTTCCTCTAATATCCATTATGTTGCTATGTTTTAGGTTGTATTTAATATAATCTCTAAGTGTGCAACTCTCCTTTCTGTTTAGATGGTTGTGGCAGATGTTTACAACCATAGGTTCCATAAAATTTATAGACGGGATGATGGTCTGAACCAAATCATGGAAAAAGATGACATTTTTGTGTAAGTCTTGTTGTTGAATAGAGGATGAGCTGAGAAGTTAACTCCAGTTGTTCGAGTTTAATATGACGTCTATGTTATTGGTAATGCTCTTTTCAGGTATGAGGTCCAGGAGGAAGACAGTGAGAGGATGAACCTGCCTATATATTTCAGGGAGCGACACTCCAAGCATGCTGGAAGCTCCACAAGCACCTTGTTGTTTGGCCAGCCTTTACTCATCACCGTGCCCAGACAAAACCTTACAGCAGATGTTCTTTATGACAGGATCCTGGAGAGGATTGGGTAAGAACTGACAGTTTATACAGATTATATACATATTTAGTGCATGTTGCTGTTTGTTCATTTTTCCTCCCTGTTCTGTTTTGCAGACGTTATGTAAAGCACCCCCAGAGCCCTAGTAGTGAAAGCCGGGCGTCAGCCTCTGCCACCTTATCCAGCTGCAATCAGGCCCCTGAATGTTCCACATCATCTAGTGTCAATGCCGGCCTGGGTGGCTGCGGCAGTCCCCTGTCAGATGGAGCCTCCTGCAGTGCCAGCTCCAGTAATGGCAGCAACCACTCAGGAACATGCGTTGAATCTAATGGGCTGTATGATGGTAAGTAGCTGAAATGTACTTCTCTCACTCTATTAAATAAACATGGTTGATCATTGAAACAGAAGGGCATAGCAAGAGACGCAACAAATAAAAACTGACAAGATGTCATTGTTTTCTGTCTGTTCAGGTGAAGAGGAAGCAATGGACCACCAAGTGAGTCCTGAGCCAGAGAATGGCCTATCTGAAGAAGAAGAGGAGACATCTGACTTAGAAAATGGCTCCAAAGCAGACACAGCAAAGCTCTTTACTTTCAGTATAGTCAACTCTTACGGAACAGCCAACATCAGCCAGCTGCCTTGTGATGGAAATATCCTCAAACTTAATCGTCAGTGCTAACTATTTAACTTGCCAATGTAGAATAATGTTTGCTGTTTTACTTTTCAAAGCTTTTTTGTGTAAACACAACTCCTCCCATCTCTTCTCCCTGCAGCTCATTCCACAGTGGCCATCGACTGGGACACAGAGTCAAAGAAACTGTGTTATGATGAGCAGGAAGCTGAGGTTAGTGGGTTTATATTCATCTGATAATCCTGTGGCACAATATTCAAATTGTCTGTTTATATTTGCATGAATGTTTTTGTTTAGGCCTACGAGAAACATGACAGCATGTTGCAGCCTCAAAAAAAGAAAGCCACTGTCGCTCTGAGGGAATGCATCGAACTTTTTACAACCATGGAGACTCTGGGAGAACATGATCCTTGGTCAGTGTTATTCATCATATCTCTCTGAAACTTCTACTTTGTCTGCTATCTGCCATCTAATAATAATATTTTTATGTAGGTATTGTCCAACATGTAAGAAACACCAACAGGCCACAAAAAAGTTTGACTTGTGGTCACTGCCTCGCATTCTGGTCGTCCACCTTAAGCGTTTCTCCTATAATCGATGTTGGAGGGACAAGCTGGACACAGTGGTGGACTTTCCCATCAGGTACTGTATGATAGCAAGATTTACAATTGCCTTTTTTAGTGTGCAAAGGGCTTAAGCCTCCCAAGCTGAGATTAGGTCAGATATGAGTAGACCCAGGAAAGATCTTGGTTCAATCAGAGGGCTGATATTAACAAAAAGACAACCATGCATGTTTGTTTTCACCTGAAATGACCAAAATACATCCATCTCTTTAGGTGAAGCCTTAAGAACTGTGCTTGTACCACCATATTACAATGGCTTGTCGATTTCAGCTGCTCTTTTATTTTGTTAGGTTTTTTTATTTATTTATTTATTTTCTACTGAATCTCAATTTGTAACCAAAGTTAAGGTTTCTATATGGCAAAATGCCAAACTATTTAGTTTTTTGTACATTGTGGTTGGACTTACACAAAACTTAGATTTTGGTTGCACTTAATATTTAGATAAAAATGTATCTAAATAGTTGCATTGGAAATGTAGAATTTGTGTCTAAGTAATGTACTAATTTGTTTTAAAATGTAGGCACTGTAGTATACACTTAAGTAAACTGTAGTAACCAGATGTAATAAAGAAGTAGAGGTGCGCGATATATCTCGTCATCGATAATATCATCAAAGTAACTTTGAAGAATTGCATTTTCACATTATCGAGTATTTATACTGTCTCCTAAAGAAAAAGACGAACGGTGCATGGCTTGTAAAAGAAAAGCCCATGTGTGCCTCAGAAGCCAATCAGTAGAGAGGATCAGGTGGGGGCTCCGCGTCCGGAAACCCTAAACACTTGTTTACAGATTTGCTCACAGGCTGGTAGGAACTGTGGAGGAATCGGTTGACGAGCTAGTTCCAAATGGAGGATCCACTTCTCTAGCCTGGAGATGGTTTGGATTTGAAAAAAAATAGATGTCGGTCAAAATAATGTGTTGTGTAAAAATATTCCGAAAAACGGTGACTGTGAGGAGCAGTCATACAAACATGTACCACCGCCTGAGAACAAATCAAACTCTGTGATTCCTCCACTGTGACTTTGGGACCTAATATTTAATTAAGTTTAGCCTGCATCTCTATGCTAAATCACTTTTAAAAAAAACAGATTTAATCCATACAAAAATAATCTCAAAATTGTAACCAAATATTTCAATCTATTTTATCTACACAGGCCTTAAAGTCCCCCCCCTAATTGTAGGGTTAACCTACAATTATTTGTAAATAATAAAACGACTACATTGTAAGTGATGTGTGATACCATTGATTTTTTGTCGATCCGATACCAAGTACAATTCAAGCTAGTTTCTGTGATTCCAATATGATACTTTGTACAACAACTTATTGTGTTTTGGAGAATCACTTTCAAAGCAGGTGACAGTAAGGAAGAATACATTTTTATAAAATACTTTTTTTGACTCAAACTGAAATTAACAGTAACATACATTCATAGATATAAATACCACAATAACTTAAACTTTGTCATCACGTATATAAAATTTAGTTAATAGCTATTATTTATCAAATACTTTTCAGCTTTTTCTTTACGTTTTCAAAACCCCACAATGGCTGTTTTACTGATTATTTAATGAGTTACTGAGTAATTGTATATTTAAAAATCACATTTTTAAAGATATCGTCACATTATCGTTTTCGGGAAATAAGAAAAAAATATAGTTTTTATTGTTGTTTTTTTGCCCATATCGCCCACCCCTATAAAGAAGCACTTTTTTTTCTAGTTTTTGGAAGTGAACTCGCATCTTTTCTCAGACTTTGCATCATACCTCAAAGAAACAATGAGACCTGTGTCCTTACTGCCCCCGTATCTTTTTAATGGCTTTTGAAAGGTGCCTTGATACTTTGTGGGATTTTTCTTCTCTGTTAACACATGGTGCAATTTTATTGTTTAAAACAGAGAAGTTGCCCCAGGATTATATGACGTAAGGGCACAATTTCACATATTGACTTTTGTTTGGAAACTTGATCTACCAGGAAGTAGAGACGGTGATGCTGGAAATCCTGCTTTCGAAAAAAGGCTGAGTCATACTGATTAAGAACAGCTTAGATATCCGTGAGGAACTTTTTGTATCTTGGCCACATTTTTAACCAGCTTACTGTGTTTTCTTTTTCTTTGTCGTCAGGGATCTGAACATGTCGGAGTTTGTTTGTGACCCTAAAGCTGGCCCTTACATCTATGACCTCATTGCTGTTTCGAACCACTATGGAGGAATGGGTGGAGGTCACTGTAAGTCCCTGTTTATCATGCTGTTTCTTTGATTCTATATTACACTTTTATCTTTAGTGGAAAGCAAAAAACTAAAATCAGTCCACATCATCATAACATAGTTACTTAACTAATTTCTGTCCTCAACTATTAATTTGTGTCAAAAAAGATGGCACTAAAATTATGACTTTTTCTTTGAGATGTTGCATGTGGTTGAAATTTGTTCTTGCAAAGAGCCTCATGGGTTGTTGTCTGTGGACTCGGTTTCAAGTTTAACTTGTATTTGTTCCATCTGTTTATATTATGCTGGTCTGATAAGATTTTTTTATCTCTCTCTGAGGAAGTAAATATCCTGAATATTAGTTTAACACAGTTTCCTCTGTGACAGACACGGCTTATGGGAAGAATAAAGTGGAAGCAAAGTGGTATTACTTTGATGACAGCAGTGTCTCTTCTGCCACAGAGGACCAGATTGTGGTAAGTTTTGTCTCTTCATTATTGTTTTTTGATAAAGAAATATTGAAGTTGCAAGGCTGCTTGACTCCTGTCTCCGGTGTTGAGTATCCTTGTTGTTGTAGTGTAATGATATCCCCGTTGTGTCGTTGCAGACAAAAGCAGCCTACGTGCTCTTCTATCAGCGCAGGGACAAGGAAAGCCCCTCCAAACCTCAACCTTCGGCCTCGTTGGGAGGAGCCCCGGAGTCGGTCGATGACCACATGGACACAAACTGAGGAGCCCTGACGCAAAAGGGACATTCACGGAAATGCATATGGCAAATAGACACTTGGATGCGCACTCAAAGCTTCATTAGTGACAGAGGATTCCACAGACTTATTAATCTTATCTTCATGTTTTATTTGATTTCTGTCTTGTATGTTTTTGGCTAGAGCCAGCAGCCTCGTCAGAAGAGTGAACTGGGAGGCCTCCTCCCAGCAGCGGGTGGCCTATGGATTTCT
The DNA here is from genome assembly GCA_029874935.1 of Atherina boyeri. Taxonomy (NCBI): domain Eukaryota; kingdom Metazoa; phylum Chordata; class Actinopteri; order Atheriniformes; family Atherinidae; genus Atherina; species Atherina boyeri. Next base: position 5,817 of record JAPMNP010718109.1, on the reverse strand, counting down.
GATCATAGTTTACTAGTCTTGAACAAAGAGGAATATACGTGGATATAGATCCTCGCACTGGATGAACAGAATGTTAGAAGTGCCCTCAAATTTGTAGATAAACAAATATTTCTGTTGCCCTCAAGAACAGTCAGAAATGTTTTAAAAAGCCAAAATGCACATATTGTTTCGACCAAAGCTTTCGAAGGTATTTATGAAGAAAACAAAGCAGGAGTTGGCAGGATACTGGCATTGTGCCTAGATTTATATCTGATATTCTTGCTGTGCAGAGGTGAATGCAAAGTCATAACAGTGTCATGTGCACACAGAACAATACATGCTACCCTTGTTGCAAGAATCATGACCTTAATACCACCTCTTGTAAGTTGATCAATTTCTGAGGGTATCGTGCTGCTTCATCCTCACGGCCTGCTGGATCTGTGTTGCAATCTAAACCACAGAGACGATGTGTCTCATTTCAAGGTTTTAAACATCTGACCTGACAAGTAGAAGCTTTTCAGCCTTGCTGCTGTTTTGTTTGATGCACAGCAAGGACTCTGCTGTCTTTGCCCATAATAAGATTCCCACCCTGCTTACTGTGTAAAAATGTTTTAAATTTGACTCCTTTTTTTCTTTCTTTTCTTTTTTTCTTTTGTAATCACATTGAAAAAAGCGGCCTTTCAATTCCTGCAACCTGACAAAAAGGAGGCACTTTGAAATCTCCACGAGTACACCATCTACCTACTTAAGGTGCATCTAGTTAAGACAACAATGTCTGGCGTGGCCGTAGCATTAAAATGAACGGTCCGTCAAACACATCCAGATCAGCTAAACGTGTCTTTTAATCATAATTTGACTGCTGCCTGGTTGGACCCTCGCTCTGCTGCAATAGCTTGTCCTTACTAGTCATGTGCATTGATGCAGCACTGTATTGAAATGGCTGTTTGATATCTTCAAAGCACACTGAGTGAAACAGAATAAACTAGAATATAAGTGGTGCTTTATTCATGAAACTTGCACAGGTTTTTCCTCATGATTTAGAAGCAAGTTCATGTAGTTCAATAGAGGCAAGAAAGTTCTGACTGAGCCAAAAGTGTTCCTTCCACAATGAAAACACTATTCTGCTTTTAAGTGAAACATTTATCTTATTTCTGGCATTTGAGATTATATAAGGAAGTCCCTTTTTTCTGAATTTAGACTTTATAGATAAATGATTCCAGGCAGCACAGTTTTAGATGTCTTAAATGTGGTCAATTAAAAACAATATAATGCATTTATTTGTGCTCAATATCAAAGATATTTATAGAAAAAAAGACAAGATGGCAGTTAGTATTTAATGTGTCGAATTGTTAATCTTTGCCAGGAGTTCTGCACCTTGTTGCATAATGGCATGTTAATATGTTGGGTCTCTTAGTGCCCTGTCTGCTGGTTGGTGCTGGCATGATTACATCGTTCAAAAATGACTACCTTAATATTCATTTATGCTTACCACTAGGAGAGCTTTACGTCACTTCTGTAAATTACTGATTCTTTGTTGAGGACACAATTCAGCAAAAGCAGAAAATTGTCAGCAATTCTGACTCCAAAATAACCTAAGATATGTAAATAATCACACTATTTTAAATAGGTGTATAAATCCTTGTCAGCATATTTATCCACAGTTTGTTTTTAACTGAAAATTATTTGAATTCATATTACAATAAAGACTGGAAGCCTCGACAAGGTTTTTTTTTTTTTAATATATTTTATTTTGGACTAGATGCATGCACTATAATCCCACACAAAAGCTGAGCTATTGTCTTCCAGGATCATCTTGCAAATATGTTATTGTACTTTTAATTGAAAAAGTGCAAGGAGAGGTTGAAGCATTTAAATACTTTGGATTAACGGTATGCACGTAACTTTACACTATAGAGGTGATTCTATGCAAACTTGCAGGTGATGCAACCTTTATGACCAGCCACTCCTGCTGACTGGCTGTAAAGTGGATTATGGTCTGTAATGTCAGGAGAGGCTGTATGTGGTTATAACTGCAGCTGTGTGCAAACCAGTGATTTGCTGCAGATAATATTTTCACCTATGCTTACCCTGTTCTTTTCATGTTACGGAGGAAAACATTCACAGACGTTCATTTAAGAAGGAACCTTATCTTTGTGCTTTGGGGTTGGTCTCATGCTGAAGTTGTGTTAAGGTCAGATAAGGAATGTCAACCCATCTCACTTAAAAAAAGTAGAAGTCAGAGAAATACTTTGAAAAATGAAACATTTATTGGTCCTCATATCACACCACAGCTGTGCTTTACATGTAACTAATGTGCCTGAAAACATTATGCCTTTTACATTTCATCAGACAGTCTCCTCACAAGTAGGTTTCAGAGGATGTCTTCATTTAGTGAAAGAACACAACACAGGCATCACAAACAAGAGAGCACAGGTGGTGTCAGAGGCTGTGGACGGAGTCAGCACAGCAGTGTTTCCCTGATTGGTATTAGTGCTAAATGTAGAATGGTTCAACTTGTGAGGATTTGTTAGTTGGCCTGATTAAGAAGCTTCTTGATGTCTCCTTCGATGTCGCTGGTGAGGAACTTCCTGCTGTAACGTTTGAACGGGACTCCATCTGCGCCGATGAGGAACTTCTCAAAGTTCCAAGCCACGTCGTCCCTGCGCACTGGGCTCCACATGATTAATTTCGGGTCGTTCAACAGGGATGAAGGGTCGTCGCCAGGGAATGGGAGCTGCTCCTTCAGGAACACAAACAGGGGATGGGCATCCTTTCCATTCACATCCACCTTCTCAAGGAGCTGAAACTTCGGCTCGAAGCCATTTCCAGGACGGACATACTTAAGAGACTGGAGGATTTCTTCATTCTTGCAGTTCTCCTGCAGATGAATCATTCACAGTATTAATCATTAGCTTGCTTTGGTATGTGGCAATTCTATAAATCAGGAAGAGCCAGAAACAAAAACCCACTTCCTCCTTCAAACACGGAACTTTTAGATAAATTGTGACTGCCCAATAACAATTTATTTATCAGTTACTCGTTATTTGTCAGTCATCTGGATTGTAGTAGGCTACACTACGGATATAACAATGACTTAAACAGTTTACTGTGATAATGTGTTCTGTTAGATGTTACTCCAACCACTATTTTCTCCTTCCTTAAAAAATCTGAAACTACTCACAACGGCTAACACATGAAAAAGAAATATTGGCATATTAGACAGATTTTTCTAATTCAACCATTTACCCCAATTAAGTAAATTGTCTCCAATAGTTTGTGTCTGACATTATAAAGCTACTTCTGAGATAATACATTCTTAAAAACAAGAGCAACAAACTTGGAGATGAACAAACAAAACAACCCCCTTATAACACAATCTTCCATAGTTGCATTTAAGTTGATTTGCCCACCTGATGACCGAACTGATTGCAGGGTACTCCCAGGATCACGAGCCCCTTGCTGGCGTACCGCTCGTGGAGCTCGTTCATCTGGGTGTAATCCCTGGTGGTCGTACCTCAGAGAGACGCGACATTCTCAATTAGGACAACTTTGCCCTTTAGAGAGGAGAAATTAAAGGCTTCTCCAGATAAGAGTTTAGCAGTGATGCTGTAAAACTTCGACGCCATTCTCGAGGTGTTTCAACTCACTTCCTTCTGTTTGAACGTGTGCCTCCTTCAGAAAGTTTCCCTGGAGAGCCTTGAACTGCCAAAGATTATGTTCTGGCTGTCGAGATAATTCACGCCTGGTAAACCTCCAAAACGACGTTCGTATGACATACAGCCTCTCTGGAGTTATACAAACAAATCTAGGCTTAAACAAGCGGAAAGAAAATACCATAATTATCAAGCACTGTTTTATTGTAGGAGCTGTATTTTATTTAAATTTTTTTAAATACATTTTATTTAGAATTACTCACTTTTCCACATGATATCTGCAACATGGGAAAGTAAGAAGAGAACGAGTAAGCAGCAGCACACATGTGAACAGCTGGATTTTATAACATAATTCTAATTTTCATTTGCTTTACATATTCGTGATGATCATTTAGAAAGTTTAATTCCCTCTGTTTTTACTCAAAGCAGATGACTTTTTACAGATTACAGGATACCGGGTTTTTGTTGCATGTTTTAGGACGCAATATCAGGGAAGGGCTGTCATATTTATAGTGTATGTCCCTGTTGGGGGGATACTGCAGGTCACAACCTTCCAGATTCTAGTATAAGTATAAGGAACTGGTCCACTTTGTAGGTTGGAGCAGAAACACTCTCTGTGTTTGTGGCTTTAGTTTAGCATGAATCATTGAATTGGATTAGACTATTAGCAATTAGCATAAGGGGCTAATGGTCTAATCCGATTCAATGATTCATGCTAAACTGAAGCCACAAATGGAGTTGCCAGACTCAGAGAACGGCTGGATGAACATAGGAAAGGTAAAACTCAATTGTTTAACTCGAGGGGAGGTGGGAAATGAGCATATTTGCCCAAATGGTGGTGTTCCTTTAAAGAAACTGAACAAACTAAAGAAGGCTTGTGTGATCAGGTTCACTGCGAGACAGAAAGGTACAGGAAGTCATTCTTGACAAAAGCCATTACTTTCTGGAACAAAGTTTTTGACTGACAATGAACAATTTATCTAAAATAGAAAAAAAAATCAATATCTCATAGGATTAAAAACAAGTTTAAAATGATTTTTCCATTTAATTAATTTGACTTAATCAGTTTTTTCTGTAAACATATTTATGTAATCAGAGAATATATCAATTTACTTAGGCCTATTCCAAATAAAATCTAAATGTTTTGCATGTATCTTATTCAACAGGTGTATTATTTTTTTCCAAGCACTAATGTTATCCCTGTGTTTAAGCTCACATGTAAAACAGGAGGACATCTCAAACCAAGTAGAAATGAAGACTAAAGAAAATAGGAGAGAATGAGCTTGACCATATTTACTCTTCGACGTACATATAGGGATGTTACATTTTCACAACGGGGTATACCAGAGTCACTCCTCATGCCCTAACTGTGGTATCCTCCTATGGGTATCCTAACGGCGCACGATAGTGATTTAACGAAAACATGCGCCCCAATGCTGAGCATAGAAACCCTGTAAAACATATTAACGTTGTAATCTTTACCTCCCACTTTTATAAACACATTATTAGTTTGCCAGGGTAAATTTTATATTCTAATAATTATTACTTTTAATTACTCACAGGGCAATAATTTATATTTAATTTACGCTGCGAATAGTGGGAGGGTCCACCGTGACGTAGTTCACGCGCGTTGCACATTGGCGCGGAAGTTTGTTTTGTAACTGCGATCTTTCTTTCGTCTGTGGACTCGTTTTCTATAAAAGTATGTTTAATTTGAATTTTTCAGAATAGTTTTGTTGGTTGACTACACAATCTCGATGTAACATTATATCCGTAATGGGCGTTTCTGTCAATAGTCGCTAAGAAAGCTATGAACTGCAGTTATTAGCTGTCATGTCATGCACGATTAGTTTTTCTTCTTTTAGATGGAGAGTGGCACTCATATGGATGACGCTAACACTTAAAACCCTTCTTATCTTTATACTTTATTAGATGATGCGCAAAAAGCGACGCTCCTCTGCTGAAAAAGGGGAGGGAGTATCTACAACCAATAGTAAGTTTATTTTAGCCTCAAAACAAAGTGTCAAGAATGTTTAATGTCTGTCAATGTATACATTAGGCAGTGAGGTGGAAGTTATTTATATATTTTGAACCCTCTTTGTGTGGCTGTATTAGATGCTTATTTAAAAATATATATATATTTTAAACGTGTGTGTGTGTGTGTGTGTGTGTGTGTGTGTGTGTG
>JAPMNP010718107.1:4133-15335 GCA_029874935.1 Atherina boyeri | reverse complement strand
TAGCACGCACTGTTAGTGAATCACTGTACTTTTTTTTGCGTGCGCAGTCAGTTTGCACGCGTTTTACTACACGCAATCCTTTAGTGAATCCGGCCCTAAGTCTTTAGCTACCTTCAAAACCCTCCATAGTAAAATTCCTTGTTTGGGCAAGTTTTTGGTCAGATATTAGCCTGGCTAACACCAGACCACGTCATGAGACACAGCTCATTAGACGTGGTTTGGGAACTACATGTTCATTTTCTCATATTTGAGGCATGGTCAAATACGAGACCATTTATCGGGCGATTAATGGCGACTGGGGTCTCGCTAAGCCCCATTGCCTTAGCCACTAACGGGGCTAGTTGATATATGAGGCTTTTTCCAAAGCTTGTTGGTGGCAGGGCAAAAGCATCCTTCTTGGTTATGAAATGGTTTAAAGCCAAAAGTTGCTCTTTTTTCAAAATAAATGTGTGTTCTAAATTACTTATAACACTTTCTAAGGCTGCATTGAAAGATAACTTTGCATCTGCTGCAGAAGGCGTCATCGTCTTGCTGCTCCCTACCCGTTCTGTGATTGGTTCCCTATCTGACGGAAAATTTGGTCCATGGAATCCATGCGACCTTCGCAGCGTGAATAGAATCGCGCTGCGTTCAAGATAGCACGGGAAAACCCAGGCTAGTCAGATTGATATATTTATTAGACAGTTTTAGTACTGGGATTTGGTAAACACCCCTTTAACCTAAATTGCCTTATACTGTAGCTTCTTGTAAACTACTCTGTAGCATTATGAGAGTGCTGTTCAAATTACAACACAAATTATAGTCAAATGTATTTGGTATATTTAAAAGAAGGGGAGTAACATATGCCAGCTTGATACATTTTCAAAGAGTATGCATTACATAAGATTATACATAATGACAGCTGTGATCTTTTATTCACAGTTTTTCCATTCCTCATTGGTGGATGGTTTAACATGTTATGCTACACTCTACATGCCAGTAAGCTTGGTCTGCTGTGAAACTGAAGAATTATAACATTGTTGTATGGAACCATTCAAACCCCCTCAGTGATTGATAGATGTCATTGAAGATGATTGATCGATCTTCTGTTTGTCATAATTCTAATCTTTTCATGTATCTTACTGTCTTTCAGCTCCCCTTGAGCCTCATTTCACAGAGTGTGTATCAAGGGAGCAGGTGACATTCAGCTGTTGGTGGAGTCCAGGCACCTTCCACAACCTGTCTGCCCCTGGAGCACTCAAAGTCTTCTACCTTAAAAAAGAAAGAATGTAATTCCAGCACTTTATTAAATGTGCATGTATTGAGTCAAATTAGGGCTGCCACTTAACAATAACGATTTATTTTTTTCTGTCTTCACTTATTCAGCTACCCCAGTGAATGGAAGGAATGTCCAGAGTATATCCATTCAAGTAGGGAGTGCTTCTTTGATGCAAACCACACAACCATTTGGATCCCCTACTGCATGCAGCTTCGTAGCGAAAACAACATCACCTATTTTAATGAAGATGACTGTTTCACTGTGGAGAATATTGGTTAGTATGAGATGTTTTTCATGTGTCCATACCATGCAATCATGTCTAAAACCCTTTTCACACAGCAGTCTCATCTTCCCAGTGCAAAACAAAAAGGAAAAAGGTTATTTAGTTATTTGGTTCTTCCCTTCCCTAATTCCAGACCAAAGAGGTGCAATTTATCGTCACATCAATTTGTTTATTCACAGCAAACAGGTATCACAGAATCAGCTGAATGATGACAGCATAGTTTTTGTTAAAGCAGCATGTTCTGCCATGATGGTACAGTACGTGTTTATTCATGCACACCTTTCAGCCCAATTATTACCTCTGTCACTAGAGGTGTATCAGTAGCAGATCAGCTTCAACCTTCCACTTCACCTCTTTGTGCTTCCACAAAGGACACATATTATTTTAGAATAGAAATTTTAAGATGATATGAATACATTTCCAAAAAATAAAAAATCTGTCTCATGGAAAAGTACATACCTGTATCCATTGTTTTGCTAAATTCCTAAAATTAATTTCCAGTATAGGTAGAAGTATCTTATTACATCTTTGACACCTTGGGCGTGCTGACCTATATTCATTTATTTATTTATTAACATTTCTTTATTGGGATGATTAACCCCTTGAGATGAGACATGTCGTTTTCCAGGGTGGCCTCCAGTACATCAAAGCAAAAAAAGATATGGTGTCATCATATATCAACAACTCAAGATCGAAATACCTCTCTAAGGGCCTCAGACTCAGATGGTAGAGTTCAGCAAGAGATTTAAAATGATCTACAAAGCTGAAAAGGATCTGATAATCCAGTCCTCAGGGGCCACCGTCCAGCAGGTTTTAGATGTTTCCCTCCATCAACACACCCTACTCAAATTATTGGGTCACTGTGTAGAACTTGACAACAAGCTATTGGATCCAGTCCATTTGAATCTGGCGTGTTGGAGCCAAAAAGCATCTAAAAGCTGCAGAACAGTGGCTCTTGGGGACTTTAGTTTGAGATCCCTGCTTTAAAATTAATTTCTCTGTAAAGATTCTGTATCTGTAGCATACCAAGTTGCACTCAAAAATCCATAAAGGTTTAAGAACACAATGTTTTATACAATGTCTGCAAAAACCTTAAAATTTGATCACAGGATCAACAGGTACGTTTTCCAGATTATCATTTATAGAAATCACATGTTTTTTCTGCATGGTTGCATGCCAGGAAAAAACCTTTATTGCCCAAAAAGAGCAAAATGCAGTTTGCCAGGGAGTAAACATGAAGACATTTTGCAGGAGTCTTGGAATAATGTGGTCTGGCAATAAAATTTTCAGAATCACTTGTATGGCCACAGTAATAGACTGTTTGGCTGATGTTTGGCAGCTCTCGTCTTGGCCTTTGTATTCTTGATAACTTTCTTTGCTGGTTTATTACTGCCGCCACCACGTCCAAGTTTCCATTTGTAACCAAGAAGTAAGAGTTTGTAGGAAATGCATTTTCCACTTAATTTGTATAAATTATTTAATAAACCTAAAACATTTCCTATTATTGATATATAATGAGTTTAGCTAATTCCTTTTTGCCAAAGTATAATACTGTTGTAATTTACATTTTACATGTTTGTGAGTTTGCATATTGTGGCTCATAGTGAACATTACAACCGATATTGCTTATTCTGCTTCATCAGTTGTAGACCAGTGAGTACTATGAAGTAATTCACTAAGTGAAAGTGTACAAATAACTACTTTTTTTTTCATTTTTTTCAAATCTGAACTTTTGCCTTTTTCTTCACAGTGCGTCCTGATCCACCCGTGTCCCTTAACTGGACTCTGCTGAACATAAGTCCCTCTGGGCTGAGTTACGATGTCACAGTCAGCTGGGAGCCCCCTCCCTCTGCAGACGTTGGTGTGGGCTGGATGCGCCTTGAGTATGAAATCCAATACAGCGAGAGAAATTCCACAAACTGGGAAGCAGTAAGTCCTCCCTCCAAACTATGTATTCAAAAGAAGTACACAAACTCACTTGTGCTGACAAAGGTAGACACTTTTAAACTGCACAAAATGGCTTTTTGCACTTTTTGCACATGCATAAGATCGCACGAATGAAAGGACTCATGCAGCTTCTTAAAAGTATATTGTAGGTAGGTCATAGAGACAGAGTGTTGTGTTTCCTTTCCCCTCCCCCTGAACTCCCCCTTGAACTCTTGTGGCTGAAATGCAGTGTAGCTTTGTTGCCAAGGCTGTGGAAGCCGGAGCAAGGCCCTCTGAAAAAACAGAGCCTCACTGAAGGAAGTGAAGGGAGGGATCTATGGGTCAGAGGCCATGGAACCTTGTACAGAACTCATATTCATTACTGCTTGGCCAGCTAGCTTGACAATTGCAGCCTTGTAAACTGTTTTAGACCCCTCAATTGTCATCGCATGTCTTCTATCCTATGTATCTGGAATGCCTTAACAGATGTACCTTTTGAAAGGTCATAGTTGAACTTACCAAAAATAACCATAGACATGTTTAAAATGCTGTTTAGCTGCCGGCAGCTTTGTTAGATGTTTGCAGTTTTTTTTAGTCAATGTTACTGCATTAGCATCTGATCAGTGAAAAGACACCAACATTATGTTTGATATATCTTAATGATGTTTTCTTAATCTGCCATTTTCAGTTGGAGATGCAGCCGCACACTCAGCAGACTATCTACGGTCTGCACATAGGAAAAGAGTATGAAGTGCATATCCACTGCAGGATGCAAGGCTTCATTAAGTTTGGCAATTTCAGTGATTCCATCTTCATCCAAGTGACTGAGATTCTCGGTAAAGGTAAGCTGTAGTTTGGTTGGAAGGATAAATCTCCTCTTAATTAGATGCATTGAATAGTGATTTGTCTGTTAATTTATTCACTTCACACAATGAGAATACACAAGATTCAAACTGTATGATTTTGATTGTGGTTATGTGTTCCTTTACCCTCTATTCTTAGAGTCTACTGTCCCTGTCACTCTAGTTCTCATTTTTGGGATTGTGGGTATCCTCATACTCATCATGCTGATAGTCATCTCACAGCAACACAGGTATGAATGCCATGCAAAATTGTATGCCCTCTCCAAAGACCTGAAATGGTGCAAAGTTGGAAACTTTATGAGTTTCTTTGACCCTTAAAACTTAATTCTAAAAGTTAGAGACCATGGGCTCCTCTTAGCAGCTGTCTGATTTTCACAAAGTGGTAGAATGCTCCAAGACAAAAATAACATGTATTTGGGTTACCATCTCCTGTTTGTGGTGTAATTAAGCAAAAGCAAGTACAAGTTGTGACAGACCGAAGAAACGTTCAGAGAGAACAATTTGTGCCATTGCTAGAAAGGGAATTCCAACCCCAGTGTTTGCCTTTAAGCTGCCTTCAGGGAAATCTTGCTGACCCCAGAGTGCTAACACATTTTTCTGCTGTGCAACAACAATTGCACAAATATGACCTCCATGTCAAAATAAATAAATCCTGTGTTTTTACCACAAAATTAGCATCAGAAATTTGTAAATGAACCACTAAACAAGGGTTGCATTTAAGAAACAAGTTGTGTGGACTTATAAAATCAGTTGCAAAAGGTGTTTGAAGGTAAACGAAAACTGTTTGGCGACAATGAGCAAAAATGCTTTAGTGTTTAAAAGATTAACTATACATACCCATTCATTTTTAGTGATAAGTGGCATCCAAACATTTGACAGGTACAGTATGTTTGGAGGAAAGACGTCTTTAGCTGTTAAGCATGAGGCTATATCAATATGTGTTGAGGCTTGAGTTATGAATGAATAATGGATTCAATTGAAATAGGCTCATATAAATGTTCAATCAAGTATAAGCTTAAAGTTACACTATCCTGAACAGAACGCTATTTAAAAGCTTTGGATGGACCTCACCAGTAATAAACATTGTAAAAATAGGACACGTGTACTTTTATGTCACTGCATTTTAAAGCTTAATAATATGGACACCTGCCTTCTCCTGCCTTTTGCAGATTAATGTTGGTGCTGTTGCCACCTGTTCCTGCACCCAAAATCAAAGGCATCGATTCAGAGATGTTAAAGGTACATTTATGTGTGTGTAGTTTTTCTTTCTTGTTTTTCATTTTACTTAAACTAAAGCTAAAGTAATATTCAAACGGGTCTTTGTTTATTGTTTTTTTTTTGCCTGTTAATTATAGAAATATGTTGTCCTAGAGATACCACTGATGTTAGATATATGTTGAAGATTTCCCTGGCTTCATTAGTTCACTTGAGAGACAGAGCTTCTGTTACAACCATAAAATCTCCCATCTTTGATGGTTATAGACTATTTATTTATATTCTCATGAAAATCCAGTCTTTGAAATGGTTATGGATGATGAATGATGAACAGTTCAAAACAAACAACACATTCATTTATGCATTGTTACTCAGTAAAGGGATTATATAAGTATTGCATAACCAGTTTTTTATTTTGAACATTGTCATTGTAACTCTGATGAAAAACAGACTTTTGTGTGTCCATGTGGCTAATTTAGCTTAATTGTGTTGGACCACATAATTATCAAATTGCCGTCTGTTGCTTTCCCAGTCATGGCCTGCAAATACGAAGTGAAATAAGTAGATGGGAAACGAGAAAGACGAAAAAGAAAACAAGACATGATGAGGGTGTCTTAAAAGAACACAACCCCTGAACTGTTGAAAGAAAGCCTGATTGCACTGAACAAAACAATAATGCTGCTATTTCATTGTTAGAAAAAAAAAATCATCAGCTGGAAACACAGTGTTTGGGTTTCCAGCTGATGAATTTAAATATACATGTGATTCTCAATATGTTCCAGACTTTGATTCATTGCATGCTTTGTTTACTGGCAGAAGGGGAAACTGCAGGAGCTGAATTTTCTGCTAAATGGTGGAGGTGGTCTGCCAACTTATGCAACAGACTTCTACCAAGATGAGCCATGGGTTGAGTTTATTGAGGTGGATGAGGAGGATAGTGCAGAGAAGGAGGACAACCAGAGCTCAGACACCCAGAGGCTTCTGGGTTTACCACAACCTGTCAGCCACATGAATTTAGGATGTGCCAACACCATCAGGTAGGGCTAAGTCTCTTGCAAATAAGCTGTTTTTGTTGTAGTAAATAACTGCTAATACAAATCTTGTTCCCGCTTCTTTTTGTCTTACTTTCTCCTTCAGCCAACCTGACGATGATTCACGTCGGGCCAGCTGTTACGATGCAGATGTGTCTGAACAGGACACCCAAATGCTGATGGCCAATCTTCTGCCAACCCAAACTGAGGATGAAGAAGCCTCCCTGGACTTTGCAGAAAGAGACCCAGCCTTGGAGAGAGGTGAAACATCCCTTGACCAATCCCAAACTGAAGGACCCCAGACTTGGGTCAACACAGACTTCTACGCCCAAGTCAGCAATGTTATGCCCTCTGGGGGGGTGGTGCTGTCTCCTGGTCAGCAACATCGAATCCAGGAGAACACCTCAGCCTCAGAAAAGGAAATACAAAAGAAGGGAAAACAAAGGGAAGACAGTGAGGACACTGAGGAGCAAAAAGAGGAAGAGCCTCAGTTTCAGTTGCTGGTGTTGGATCCAGAGGGAAGTGGCTACACCACCGAGAGCACCGCCCAGCAGATCAGCACTCCCCCTACTTCTCCCATGCCTGGGGAGGGGTACCAAACCATACACCCCCAGTCAAGGGAAACCAAGCCTGTTGCCACAACAAATGCTAATCAATCACCTTATATTCTTCCTGACTCTCCCCAGTCCCAGTTCTTTCCCTCTGTTGCAGACTACACAGTGGTACAGGAGTTAGACACTCATCACAGTCTGCTCCTTAACCCACCTCCCCAACAGTCTACCCCTCCCTGCCTGCCACAGCACCCCCTCAAAGCCCCTATGCCTTTAGGGTACATTACCCCGGACCTGCTGGGGAACCTCTCGCCGTGAAATGACATTACTGTCAGATTTTAACTGTTTGACTAGTTGGTCAGGAAGTTCCTTGCAAGTTATGCTACCTGATTCCTGGTGGAAACCAAAAAAGACAAAAAACTTGCAGCACACTAAGTAGATGAGCGTGTACATGTTTTTAAAGGATGCTCAGAGGGAGATGTACAGTAAAGCTGCACATTATATTCTTAATAGCTAAAGTTGATGCAGAAACAGCAAAAAAAAGGCAACATTATACACAAAATGCACAGATAGCTCTAACATCCATGCATGATTGTAATGAATCAGAAAGAAAACATCAAGTCTGTAATAAGATGCCTTAAATTGCTTTACATCTCTGGCTAACTGCATGTTATAGCAGTGACATACTGAAGTCTTAATCTTACAGAGGGATGTCAGTGTATTGGTGGAGAGAGGACAAGCACATTGTTGTGATGTTTTCACAAAGACACAGGGTGCTGACAATGATAGCGTTTGCCCTGCAGAGGTGTATTGCCACTTACATTTCTGTTTCATATCTCATGGTTTTATCTTATTAGTACCTCACAATAGATATATATTTTTCTACAGAAAGCCAACACTGTTAAACAGCTATGCAGATTTGCATCCCCGGCCTCCTTTTATCAAAGCTGTTCATGTGGTCATGAATAAGAGGCCATACTTGGATGATAAGATGTCAAGACATTTTCTCTGGAGCTGCAAATTTGGTGGGATAGATTACATCAACAGCTAGAAACAAATGATAACAATAAGCCAAAGTCAGAAGAGTCTCTTAATATATTGTAGGACCACTGTTGTAGCTCTTTCTTTCCTTAGGGAGTGCTGAAAGGCAGCCTGGTTAATGAAGGAAAACCGTTCTTGAAGTTGATAAGTCGGCTAACAAGGGTGATTAAAACACTTGATACACTTTTTTTCTGATATGATTTGATCATCAAAGATTGTACACGTCCCGGTTTCGAGTTTACCTTTATCTTTACCCTGAGATTCTTAATTTTTCGTTCATTTTCACATGAACCAAAAAACATAAAGTGCAGTTCCACCAAATCGAGGTAATGATTTGCTCGGCGGGAGTCACTGTGCAAACTGCGGTGTAAAACATGTAGCACCACCAAGTGCCTCACTGACAGGCATGCTATTTCAGTTATTAAGCAAAAGAAAAAGGATGCATATGGATACCCATTCATAATCTTTAAACTGAAACTTTATTAGTCAAGCTCTCTTAGAGTTGTATCCTCTTTATATCAAATTGTTACAGCAGGGACAGCAACTGGAACAAGCTGAAAGACTGTGGAAGTGTAAAAATACGTAATTAGCCCAAACAATTTTAATATCTGCCATGTATACCGTTTAACAACCTGTGCCTATTAAAGGGGTATTGGTATGCCATATCAGTGTTATGGTACTTAGATTGTAAATTATGCATTGCTATATCCAGCCAAGTACTGCTATGTATAGATAACTTGATATAAATCTTTATTGTGTGCAGATATGCCACAAAAAAAATTGCCCAATTGCTAACACAGAAACATGCATGCATGCTTATATTCACATAATGTATAAAAGATGCATTTGCCTTAATTATATATTGAACTTAGACTGCCTTTTTTTATATATATAGCCCTATATATTGTGAGCTGAAAATTGTTTGGCATGATTTTCAAGCCAAAGAAAGTACCTCAGAGTTTATACGGAAAAGGTTTTGTACAAGTTTTGATCTGACAGCACCCCAAAAAGAACCAAATCTGTGATTCAGATACAGTTAACAACATGTGTGTAATGAGGCATGAATTTAGCTAGCTATCCCTTGTACTTTTTGTTAAATAACCACATTTAGGACACTTTATTCAGAATTTGTTGCATAATAAATTTTTTAGGCTTATATATAGGAAGCCTGTCCTTAGTTCTTTGATTATAGAAACCTTCATGAGAGAGAAATAACAAATGAGACCTTTTCACAAGGTTTTAAACTCTGCATGTGTTTTCATCTTTTGAGTTCTACCATAAAGACAGTATGCGGCTGACAACCAGGACAGCATTGCATATTGTGTATAACAAGCTGTCGAAATCAAGAAAACTCATCTTATAGGCATGGTTTTGTGATGCTACACAAAGAATTTCCATATCAACAAATCTGTGGCTGAATAAGAGCCACTGTTGTATAACATCGAATGGCAACCTCCAGATGAACTTGTCACCGTGAACAAAACATACTTTAACAGTGCGAGAGAAACGCATCCAGTCTATGATTTATCATGTTTTGGACTCATTCGGGAGATAAGTAGGCTGATAACCTGGATAGAATAGGGTTGTTTTTTTGTATCAGACAACCCCATAACAGTGAGGGACAAAGCAAGACCCATAAAATGACCGTTTTAAAATGTGAATCTGGTAAATATGTGCTATTTTTCTCTCTCTAGCTTTCTCCGGTCTTTGGGGAAAAAAAAAAGAGACTGCTGCTGCTGCCTCGTGCTGATGATGCCAGCAAGTTAATGCTGTTGCAGAAATGTCTTAATATATTCACTGTTGCTGTAAAATTACAAGTATATATTTTTATGTCATTAATGTTCCTAGTTACAATGTATTGCTGCTTGGTACATGTATATTTTCTACATTCAGCCTTACCATCATGGGAAAGGTTTAGACATGAGAACACAATGGTCACTGTATTGTGTACAATTGTAAATGTTTTATGATAAATGGAAATCGGTTGGGATTGATGATGATTGATGATCTTAAATTGGTATGAACAAAACAGGAAGATGTGATTTGTTCATTTTTCAGCAGCATTACAAAAATATAGTCGTGCCTCAGAGTCTGTGACGGCGTTCACACCCATCCAAAGATCCCAGAAGGCTCAGAGGTGGTGTTCATGAAGAATCGAGGAAGCACTGTTGAGGCTTAGTTTCAGTTGTATGACGGTAACTGTGAATGTGTAACTGGAATATGAAATGCTTTTATAATACTGAGGAAAACGTTTTAAACAGTGTTTGTATGGAGGACAGTGAGATAGATGAATTGGGAGGTGCTTTTTTTTTTTTTTTATTCAAGCCAATGGTACAGAAGTTTACTACATTTGACTTTTTATTCCAGTTTACTGTGCTCATTCATTAAGTATTGTCAACAGTTTTAAGTGTTGTTTGAAGCTTATAATGTCAAAGACTCTTTAAAGGAAGCACTTTGTACACATACAGTATATATCTAATGTTTAAAATAGCTTATTGACTTTATATTTTGGACTAAATCAAGTGTGTGATTTACATGTTACTATAAAACAGCATTATGTTTTCTAGTCAGCACAACAATCAGACAGTGAGGAACCTTCAATAAGCTTCACTTTTGTTCTACAGAGTTTATGTTTATAAAAAGTATTTTACACTAACAGATTGCTAGAATGATGTACTGTAATGGAGTATTCAAGATAGATCATTTATGAAGTCATATGGAAATATAAGTGGTGTGAAATGGTTATATTGAAGCTCTGTGTTCTTACTTCTGTCCCACTATGTGATTTCTGCATTTTTTTATGGAGTGCATTCTGATGGAGTAGAGGATTTTTGTAATGATGCATTTTGGTCTGCAGCCTCGCTGTTTTGTTTTTTTTTGTTTTTTTTAGTGGCTTCTATCGCTCATTTAAGTCTGGGAGTAATCTTGCTGGAATTTGTGTTGGTTGTTACTGTTTATCAAGCAGATAACATTGAGCCACACATTTTTCAGCTTGTTAAGGAGACTGTTTAATTCTTGACTTAAGTACTGCGGT